>CM038796.1:261362371-261534166 GCA_021764765.1 Vicia sativa | reverse complement strand
CGTTACTGCACAGCGTTGTCTCGTGAGGTTGTCTTGATGTAGGATTAGAGATCCTGGTGCCCCACAGTTGAGTAGCGGTCGGTCTTGGCTCGGCTTTTACGACCATACCGACATTAGCTTCTTTCTTACCAAAGATCTCTTGTGACATTTGAAGATGTCTCTACATGAATCTTCTCACTCTTAATACTTCCTTCAATGCGCTCTCTGTCAATATCAACTCGGTGATCCGTGAAGAGTTTCTAATCGATGATTAAAGAGCGGGCTGATGGTGTTCCCAAACATATCAACCAACTCCCTATTGGACAAGGGTGAGTGAACTCTTGCACCTAAATCTCTCCACTGCGGGCATACTCTTTGAACTTCTCATAGCGACCCATGGAACATGCTCCTTAGTTGCATGTGGTGAATCAATTCAGCGTTATACTCATCTTTGTAGAAAGCATACATAAATCACTCCAAGTAAGGATACGGTCGTTCTCTGGTGATAATACCCTCCAATTGAGTTCGGACAAACTTTCTTGAAAATAATGCATCCACATTTTTGTCATCGTTGTGGGTTGATCTTTTGAACATAGGACTTCGAATGCGACTTTGGACAAGACATGCCATCATACTTGTTTTAGTTAGAGATTACTAAACACAAATATGTATGTGCAAGATACATAATTAGGGTGTTTAGTGATCCATCAGAACAAACTTAAAGAATAGAGATAGCAAATCAAGGTTATGATCTTAATATATTGCAAAGAGGCAAGGTGAAGAAGGACCTTGGGGTATAAATTAGGGTATAATAGACGGACAAAAGGTAGAGTGATTGAAAGTGGGTGGCTCATCGATAACATTGTGAGATTGCTAGGAAATATGGGGTAACTTATATGTTCTGAGGATCCTTGGTTGAGAGGGGTGTTAATGTATAGATTCTTAAGAACTTATGAGTTATTAGAGAATAAGGGTGCGATAATAAGCGGAGATGTTTGCTTTATGGTGGGGTTGAATGGAGGCTTGGAGATAACAAGGGTTATTTGCGTGGGAATAAGAGTTGGTGAAGTGTGCTTAATTATTAGATTGTGTTGTTTTACAAGATACGATTGATGATCGGGGTTTGAAACTTCATTCTTCAAATTTGTATAATGTTAGTAGTGCATATCATTTGTTGTTGAAGTCAATGGATCCTCAATAATACATAGATACTCATGATTGGTGGTCCAAAGTGGTGCCACTAAAGGTTAATATTTTGTTTGGCGGTTACATCGTGTATACTCTGAAGCGAAGGATAATTTGGGTGACGTTGAATTATTAGTGACGAGGTGTAGATATATACAGCAAAGTGTCGGTGGAGAACTTTAATCATATTTTTGTTCGATGTGGTTTTATGGTAAACTTTGGCTAATGATGGCGGGTTGGTTAAGGTTTTTCAGTTTTTCAAGGTAATCTTCGAGATAGCATGATCAATTTATGACTTTGGGGGATTGTTAAGCGGACCATAACGCCTTTCAAATAATTTGGGTGGCGTTCGTGGATCATTTGGAAAATGCAAAATCATGATTTTCAGAACATTAGTCATTAGATTGATTACTATTTGTGAAAAATGAAATTTCAATCTTTTGGTGGTTGAAATTGCATTTTCAATCGATTCACTTTTTGATTATTAGAGTTGGAGGTTAGATCTAATGTATAGAAGATAGTGACTTATAATTTTGGGTTTTGTTTCGTTGCTATGTCTTTTAGTGCGATTGTTGATGTAACTTTATATTTTTAATCCATTTAATACTTTTTGTGTTGTACTTAATATATATTAATTTCTTCAAAACACATACGTGTGTATTTTCAATCCATATTAATTAAATGAGTGGAATATGATAATTTAATTGAGTTCCTTATTGTATTGAACAACTTTTAATTAATAAAATAAATTAAATTTGTTTATAAAAAAAAAAACTTCGATTATAATTGAGAGAGAAAAGTAATATAGTTAAATGAGGAATTAAACGTTTGTACCGAAACAAAAGAAATTTAAAACACCAACAAAAATAAATAGCGCCACAAATAAAATTTTAAATAAAATAAAAACCGTTATGAAAGTAATTATTTTAATAAAATAGGATGTTAAGAATATTAAAATAATTGCAAAGATTATACAGTTAACATTTTTCTCTTTAGTCACTTCAAGTTAATATTAAATTAAAAATCACAATAACGCAAGTTATAAAACAATTGTAAAAACTATAATGAATAGAAAAATAAGTTACACAAAACATATATTGTATTTATATATAATTACAGATAAGTTGTTGATAAATATATAGAATAGATTTATTTTGTTCTATATAAATCCTTGAAACTAGTTTTAACCATAACATTTATTTTCTTATTTTGATTTTGAAGCAATTCGAAATGGCTATTATTATTTCATTCTAATCATCTTTCTTGTCTTCATTCTTTCAGGTATATGATTTTTATTTCAATGACAACAATGAATAAAATTTCATTCAAAGAACTATTAATATTACAAATTTTTAAGTCAAATGTTTAAATTTTAGATATCATCTCATATTCAAATATTAATATTCACAATTTTCAACTAAAATATTTATAATTTTAGGGTATCTATTAATATTTGCAATTTATTAAATATAATTTTTCTAATTATTTTGTTTTACAATTACTTTTTATAGTAATCATAGCCTTTTCTTTTCATTATCAACAATGACAAATGGTGCAATAAATCAAGAAAAGAATGTTTTAAAAGTCGTCCGGGACAATGCGACCTTGAGCGTGTGGAGCATGGTGCTATCGAACTTATAAGGGTTATGGAACTTGTATACAAGGTGAGTACGAGATCCAATGAATCCTATTTATAAATGTATTTGTAGATATATTTGTTCGACTAGAACACAAAATATCACATTTAGATCTATTTTAATCATAGAACTATAGCTAAATAAAGTTGATAAACTTTAGGCAGTTCAATTTTTAAAGTTTAGTAAAGTGTTTATTATGTTTATTGTTTTTTTATTCAAGAAATTTGAATTAACTAAAAAACGATAAAAACAAAGCGATCGTAAAAGATCCATACAAAACCTCCAATAAACCAAGACTAGGTGAAGGCTCAACAAAACCAAACAACCCAAAAACAAAACTATAACATAAGCATAGCGATGTATTTTCTATATTTCTTCCTATCCTAAACTCTATAGATTACCGTATCGATATTCAAATCCTCAATCTTCTTATTATTCAAATCATTCCCAAAATACTCCGGTTCCTAAGCATGCACGTGGTAAATTGTTTACTGTGAAAGCACATTATAAAATCATTGCGCTTGACTTTGTAACACCCTTCTAAATACCCATGATTCATAATTTAATAATCGAGTTTTTAACACATATCAAGAAGCGTCACAATTTTAATATAAATTCAAAATTATAATCAAGCAGATGGCATGCTTTCCTGAAGAAATTCATTAAATAAATAAACCAAAAGTTCGTTTAACAGCGGAAATGAAAGCGTAACAAATCACGAATACATCATTCATAGGTATTCGAGGAATAAATCAAACATAATTCAAAACCATTAAGGATATCCATTAAAGTTTCAAAACAAACGTTTCCCAGTGTTACATCTACGGCATGACAGACACGGATTAACTAAGCGACTCAACTCTAGAGCTATCCTCACCGATTCCAAGCGACTAATCACTTCGGATCCGAAATCATCAAAGTAAGGGTGGGATTTCTATTCAATATAAAATGCATTATCGTTTTAAATACAACGAATAATCAAATACATTAGTCCATTATCCAACACATAGTCATAGCCAATTCACAATGCATCTCACACAATGAACATGTAGTATAACAAACAATGGAAATTGCAACACCGAAACCATCCTAGCATGTTACAATCCCATACCAATGCGAGACTCTATGCATGTGGTACCAAACGTGAACGAGTTCACCCTTACTCCGTTTACATGTGGACAGCGGCAATTCCATGATTCTCCCATAACCATGGGTCAGAATCCGACCTCACTACCTCTAAATCCGGGTAAGTCTATCGGCTCGGCAGTTCACTTCCGCCTGATGGGAATGAACCAAATTAACAAATGCTTATACATGCATCATAAAGCATGCAATCATGACTTCACGAGCATGATAATAATATAATTCACATAATGCCAATACAATGTATCACATTCAATCATAATCAATATCAAAATACAACATTATGCGCATTAGTTCTCATCCATTAACTTTCGGACCATTTGTATCAATTTTCCCATTATCCTTAACTATCTACACTTTTCAAAATCGGAGCTCGACTCTTTTAAAATAATTTTGGCAAAAATAATATTTTTCCTTTTAAAGATAGTATTTTAAATTTAAATAATAAAAAAAGCGGCACTCGAATCGGAGTTAAGGTTTAGAAAATATGAATTTTTGAAGTTTTAAGTATTTTGAAAATTACAGTGGAACCCGGTTCACACCTATCGAGAACGGTTCTGGGAAATCTGAAAAACACGCTTCACAGGAATTTGTATAGAACCGGTTCCTACATATCAGAACGGTTCCTACGTACAAAATTTCCAGTTTTCAAATTTGAACACTTTGGGAACCGGTTCCCGAGGAACGATTCCACGACTACTGTGACAAATTACTATTTTGTGACATTATCCTTATCACTTCAATTGTTTCTATCGAGTTGTAACATTAGAAACACCAACGACCAATACACCAATACAACATCAAACATCATTGTTTTATCATCCCTATCAATTATTCGACACACTAATGATCATAATTCTATAATCCGAGCACAAGTAGGGTTTAATCCTACAAACCTATATTCATCAAAATCAAACTTCCTAACATACCCAATCATCGGTTGATTCCCAAAACCCATAAGGCATAAAAATCGAATGAAATCACCCCACCTCGCGATGATCTTGATTTCCTCGGCGTTCAACTTTTCCTCTCTTCTCTTCTCTTCTCTTCTCAATTCTCGTGAAAATGCCTTTTTCCAAAGATTCCTTTTCTTCTTTTCCTTTTATAATCCTTTATTATTTCAAATAAAATACATAACTAATAATTAGTAAAAGTAGAGTGATTTACTCCTCACCCACTATTTTACTGCCTCAACCCTTCTTTCTTCAATTAATCCAATTAAATCAAAAATATAAATAACCAAGCCTTTAATTAATTAAATAATTAAATTCCTATTTATACCTTATTTTTGAATTTAATTTGTATTTAAATGAATAAAATCCAAATTAAATAGAAAAATAAAATAAAAATTCGTGGCATTGGGCTTGGATGTTCCAAATTGTATAAGGAACAAGTTTGAATAAAGAAAAACTAGGCCCATTTGCAAAAAAAATTATTTTTACAAGTATCTCTCTTTGTGCACTTCTTCAAAATTGCCCAACTTGTGAACGGTGTATCTTGCTCAATTTTCCACATTTTTTAGTGTTCTTGGACTTTTTGGAAAGCTCTAAGAGTCCTCTAACCAACCGCTTTGGTTTCATCTCAATTGGAGTTTCCATGCTCATTATATCTTCAAAACAAAATGTTGACTTTTTGTTGACTTTGAAAAGGACCTGTAATATTTTGATCCATACCTTCCAAATGAAGCATTTTTTGAACATTCTTGTGAGACATGAAGTTGTAGAGAATTTAATTTCCTTCAAAACAAGAGGTGGTGGAAAATTTAGAAATTATGAAGAATTTATGCTTTCGATCAAAGTTTGGTTGACTTTTCACTAAGAAACCCTAATTTAGCAAGTTTGACTTTTGAGCAAATCTTGAGTTTTCTTAGTGAATCATGATCAACCCTTGATCAAATGATGAATGTAACTTCAAAATGAGGATGTTGACCAAAAATTATGAATTTTGTTGTATGTTGACCAGATTGACTTTTTGTCAATCTGATTTTGACCATCGAGCAATTGTGGGAAATTTGACTTGAGGCTTGAAACGACATGGAGAATCTTTGAAGCATATGAGAGGTATGATGAACATTGGAGGTGTTGGAGTCCATCTGGATCGAGAATCACCAAACCACAGCTTGGGTTGATTGTGCAGGAGGGTTTGTCGATCGACCCTTGAGAGTTCTTGAGTATGGATGTGAAATATCTTGAGAAGATGGAGCACAAATTTTGGGGTATGACTGCCCTATTCAATCTTCTTGTCTTTGGAAGGGTTAGATTGGCATGTCGCTTTTCGTGACACAGGTAGAAGATGATTGAACACTCAATAGGAAAATTTGCATTTGTTGGATGATGATGCGGGAATGGGCTTATAGATGCCATTTGGAGAAGTTGGAGATTTATTGGGGAATGAGTCGTGTAGACTCAAGAACTTCGTCAGGTAGGAGGACCGTGGGAGATGGGCTTAAGATGCCATCTGGAAAGAGCGATCTTTGGGAGTGGGTCTGCACAGGCTCTGTAGGCGTTAGGAGTGAAAGGAGCAGGGAGATGGGCTAAGATGCCATCCGGAGGGAGTGTACATTAGACCGTGCTCACCTTTGAATGAAGGTATTGGTTTGTATTGGTTTTAATCAAATATGCGGCGATACGAAGGTGGAGAATTATTGACAAGTGGTCGGAGATGGGCTTATGATGCCATCCAAGGCAAGCCCAGTCGTCATGAGACTCTGTAGTTCTTATTGATAATAAGAGAGTCGAATAAATCTTGTCGATTACTACGAGGGAAATAGTAGTTGGCAAAATGGGGATATCTTCCTTGTTGTGCATCGGTATTGATCCACTGCCTGCTATCGGAGGATAACCGGTGATCATTCAGATAGGGTTTCTATGCTGTCTTGATTAATGTTGGATCCATTGTCGGAGGACAATGAGGGTGGTCGTTCAGATAGTTTTCCCGTCTAGCTTTGGGTCTTAATCCTGGACCAGTTGTCGGAGGACAACTAGAAGCGTGTTCGAATAGTTTTCCGTCTGGATTCGGTCTTAATCTGGACCAGATTGTCGGAGAACTCAAGGGCGGTCTTTCAGATAGTTTTCCCGTCTGGATTCGGGTCTTAATCTTGGACCAGTTTGTGTCGGAAGTGATTTTCACCTGTTTTGGAGAAAACAAGAGAAACTTTGATAGAATATTGTTAGTCTTATGCAAGGAATGATGCATGAAGATGTGTATGAATGACATATGCATATATTATGACTTTGTGAGAAATGTATGAATGATAGATGTTGTGGTATTTCAAAACATATCCATCTTGAAGAAGATCACAGATGTTACCTTGAGGATTTCGACTTGTTTGGGGACGGAGCGGGTGGAGACCACGAGGAAAACTTTGATTCCTCAGATGCACTATCGACCAAGTCTTGGGTCTAGATATTGTTGAGGATGGTAGAATCGAGAAACAAATCGTTGAGGATCTCATACATAGACCTATTTGGGGAGAATGGGAGGTACTCTGCTGGGGATCTTGCGTGTAGATCTTCTTTGAGAGTATTTGATAGTTCTTTGGGAGACCGGGTTAGAAGGATCTGGCCCGTTGGCATCTGGATGAGGAATAAAAGTAGGTTTCCTCCGATGCCTTTATCGACCAAGTTTAGAACTGGAGCTAACTTCTTTGGAGAAAAGGGGAATCGTTGAGAGATATCCGTGGGATAAATACCTCGATCGGGATGAAATGTTTTGCTCGAGGCTATTGTAACATGATTTTAGTTGAGTGGAATCACTGCTCGTGGATTCCTTTTTACTCCGCTGGGGGGAGGTTTGTGGTGAGTGGCGCCTCTGTGGGGATCATGTTCTGTGGGGAAATGTATTGGTGACCTCTGTCGTCATCTCAATTCCTAGAGCATGTAGTAATTACTTTGTTATGTTCACTTTTCGCATGTTTGTGAATAGATATTTATTGTCAAATGCATATAATCATTCAAAGTAAACGTTGGACTTTATGCAGACAACAATAGCAAGAATTATAAAGAGAAAGAAACTTGTATTTATTGGAAAGGTGGCGTATGGCCAAGTAGTTCGTACATAAGAAAAGTAAAAAGCTATGCGGAAACAATCTCGTTAAGTTCCAACTATGCTAGTACTCATATATTTCAACTATCTCATCTTCTTGTCGATGAAAGTGAGTGGATTGATTTTCGCCATTTGAATCTTGAATCTTGATAGTAGTGATGCGGAAGTAGGTGATCTTGTGAAACATAGTTATGCGCTTAAATCCTAACTTTTGCCTAGACCCTTCGGGTTTGATCTGCCGGATACCCTTTTTTCCAGCCGCCTTTTGAGGTTTTACTTGCGGGTGTACATGTTTTGTATATATCCTTAACTTTTCCCGAACCCTTTTGGTTCGCGGGATACTATTTTTGCCTAGGTCGATCGACCTAGCGGGTCTCCTTATCGTAGTATTTTTGACTATGTCGTGTTCGAGGTGTGGGAAGTCTTCACCATCCATGGTGCTAAGTATCATAGCTCTTGAAAAATTGTCTTGACTATAACGGTCCCTCGTGGGTGGAAGTCCATTTCCCACAGGATCACCTTGTGGAAGAATGATCGCTTGACTACTAGATCGCCGACTTGGTAGACTCGATTGCTTGACTTTCTTGTTAAATGCTCACGATCATTCGCTTACGATAGATCTGTCCATGGCGGATGGAGGCGATCGTTTCTCATCAATTAAGTTAATCGGTCGGTGATCTGGATCAATCGTCTTCGCTAACTGCGTCTGGAGGACTACGGTTGAGGTATATGAACCTCGATGGATAGGGCGGCTTCCATACCGTATACAAGAGAAGGGGTTGCCCGTTGATGTCCGTCTTGTGGTGCGATAGCCATGAAAGCGAATGGTAACATCTCATGCCAATCTTTGTAAGTCCTTGTCATCTTACATAATCTTCTTAATGTTCTTGTTGGCGGCTTACTTCGTCATTCATCTTAGGCCGTCGGAGAAGAGTTGTGATGTTTGATCTTGAGCTGCGTGCGAGTTGATGATCATCTTATTGTTGAGATTGGAACCGTTATCGTGATAATCCTTCGGGAGTGCCATATCGACATATAAGATTGTGTTTGATGAATCGAGCCACAACATTCTTGGTAGCAGATGCAAGCGAGGTGTACCCACTTGGTGAAATAGTCAATTGCCACAAGGATGAAACAATGTCCGTTGGGCGGTGAGGCTTGATTTCTCCTATCATGTCAATGCCCCACATTGCGAAAGGCCAAGGAGAAGTTAAAACTTCAGAGGTACTGGAAGTACGTGTACTTTGTCGGGATAGATCTGGCATTTGTGACAAGATCGGGCATAGCGGTGACAATCAGCTTCCATGGTGGACCAACGATAACTTTGTTCTCAAAATATTCTTAGCCATCATTATGTCCCTTTGGGTGAGTACCAAATCTTCGTGTAACTCTTCCATAATACGTTCCGCTGTTTTCCGGTCTACACAGCGGAGTAAGCACAAGTCGTGATTGCGCTTGTATAAGATGTCGTTGCTGAGGAAGAATTTAGAAGTGAATCTCCTCAAGAACTTCTTATCATTGACAGATGCCCCTGCGGGATATTCCTGAGTCTCAAGATACCTCTTCACGTCGTAGTACCAAGGTTTCTCTTCTGTATCAAGCTCATAACAATACGTCGGTTCGTCAAACTTCTCAATGATGATTTGGGGAGCCTCGTTGTCCCATCGACCTTGAACATAGGCGACATAGTAGCAATCGTGCATGGCTGATTCTCTTCTCGTGGGATGTGGTTGAAAGTAATCTCTTCGAAGTGGGGGATCAAACTCAAAACATGCTCTCGATACAGAATGAGATTCGGGTGTTTCGTATCTGATAACACGAAATCATATCGTTTATTTTACATGAAATTAACCCGTTTTGTATTATTTTGACCCGATTAACTCCCGAATATTTCGAGATTGTCATTACTTTTGCGGTATTCATAACAGCTCAAAACATAAGGAAACATGAAACAATGCAAGCATCAAAAGACCAGAAGAAAAAGATGAATCTGTCAAAGATTACAGATTTTGTAGCTGTGACGGTCGTCACACATCCACCACGACCGTAACACATCCTGAAGCGTGTCACGACCGTCACACATCCACCACGACCGTAACATGGGAAAGCATGAAATCTGCTCGTAACACATCTGCCACGAACGTAACGCGCATTATATCAGTTTTCAAAATAGGCAGAACGTGGAGAAGCTTAACAGAAGGAGTTTTAAACTCCTGTTTTCTCTCAACCTCAACGGAAGCCACGTTCAACCCACGTCCCTATATTCTTGGAACGTTCAAGTGAACCCACGAAGCAAAATCTTCTCCAAGCGCGGTCACTCTTCTATAAATACCTCGACCTTGAAGTTAAAAGCGAGAGAGTTTTGGAGAATTTTCTTGTCTTGGAAGCTCTGCGATTTTGAACCCAGCAATATTTGAGTTTCTAATTTCCTCTACATTCAATTATTCCTTTCCATTTTCATTGCCCAAATAATAATTTCCAACATCGAAATTATTATTATAGTTTAATTTATTATTCAAGCCTCGAATTTTACATTTCAATTTAGAAGTCAATTTCGACTGTGGAAGAAGGATATAGGAATCTTGCTTTATTTAGGTTTCTATTTTGCAATTGTATTACATACCTTTTAATTAATTAATGCAAGTTTAATTTATTATTCATAATGTCAATTTATATTTGTTTGTTTTACTTCATGCGTTCATTTTAATTTCCATGGCTAGCTAAACCTTTAGTGTCGGTATGGGATAGTAAGAGACATTAGGCATCGATCAAACTTAGGCTAAAAATTTAATCAACTTAATTAGGTTATAACTTTTATGCTTAAAATAAAACCCGTTCAAAGTAAGAAGAGTAAATAGGTTAGATCGAGACCACGAAAGTGTGAGGTTTTTAACCGGATAGCTAAAGTTAGGCATTTGATTTAAATACAGTGAAAGCGCTTTAAACCAAATTAGAATTAATTAAGTTTCCAAAAAATACTTCTAAACACTTATAGGCTAGCGAAAGAAGGTATAGGGCTTTAGACGTATAATCCGAGATAAGACCACGAAAGTGTGAGTTGAGGGTTTTTAAACTGATTAATCCTACGGACAAACCAAGTTGACCATCCTAATATGCCTAAGCCATATTAGATCCTTTAAGTCGACTCTGTTGCATACCGACCATTTCATTTCATAATTACTTTAAAACCAATTAGTTTACCTTCCTTAACCTTCCTAAAACCAAGCGTGACAATTTCCGCCTTAGCTAAACTAGCATTACTTTCCGCACTAGAGTGATTACAAAGTCCACAATGGATTCGACAATCTTTTATTACTACCGCGATAGGCGTAAGCTTGCGGTTAAGATACCGTTAGACACATTAGGTTTATCGCACATCAAGTTTTGGCGCCGTTGTCGGGGACTTTGATCTATCACTAGTGCACTCTTAAAGTATCTGTCTGAGCTAAAGCAACTATTTTCCCTTTTGTGTATGCCAAATACGCGCTCTTACTTTGCATATACCCATTCGATATCGGCGTTATCTTGATTAAGAAGGCAGTTCAAGTACCGTGCACTCAACAATCTTCTGTTCTTCGAGATCTCGGAATTACGAAGAATGGTGATCCACCTCCTCCTCCTCGTCCTCTTAAGGATTACGCGGTTCCTTCTCAGCGGAGCCTCATACGATATTGCAGCTCTGCTGTTGCTCGCGATGTCGATTTGAAACCTTCTTCTTTCCATGTTCAGCGAACCAGTTCTCTGGAGCTCTTGGCGACCTAATCTACATCTATCGTGTTTGTGAATGCTTGACCTTTGTGAAAGCGAATGGAGTAAACCCGGCGATCGATTGCGCCTATTTCCTTTTCTTTAAGAAGCGAGGCTCGTGCTTGGCTTCAATCTCTTCCAACTCAATCACCACTTGGGTGAGTTGAAGAAAGTCTTTAGCTAGATATTTTCCTCCAAGCAAAAGCTGCTATGCTCGAGCCAACATCAATGGTTTCAAAGCGGAAAGATAATGAATCTTTATTGAAGCATGGGAGCGATACAAGGATATGCTAAGACTACCCTCATCATGGTTTAGAAGAATGGTTGATTATTCACACATTCTATAATGGTCTCTGTACAATACAAGATTAACCATAGGCAGCTGCTGCTGTGGCTGCGATGGATAAACCATATGCCGAGCGAACCAACTTATTGAAAGTATGGCTCGAACCACTACCAATGGGGAAGCGAGAGAGTTAATGTAGAAATCTCAACGAAGGTATCAAGGCCGAAGTGAACAGCCTGGATCAAGTTAATGCTAAAGTGGAAGCTCTTACCCAAAAATTAGAGAACCTTTCCGTCACTCCCGCGACTACCGTAGCTGCAGTGATTCCAACTTGCGATCTATGTGGTATTCAATCACATCTTGCTCCAGAATGTCCCCTTTTGACGGAGTACCAGCCGAACAAGCTAACTACGTGCAAGGAAATCCCTACAATGTAATACGTATAACCCAGGTTGGAAGAATCATCCAAATTTCTCGTACAAAAGCAACAATGCGTTGTATGCCCCTGGACAAGCTCCTGCTACACCACAGTTATCAAAGCTATCCCGAATCATCCTAATAACGGACCTAATACTTCCAACGTTCCTAGGAAATCAAACCTCGAAATTATGATAGAACACTTCATTGCTTCTCAATCCTAGACCAATAAGGATGTTTTAAATCAGAACTTACATACCACGAGCAAATTAAGCAATTATCTAGCAAGGTCGATGCTTTAGCTACCCATAACAAGATGCTTGAAACTTCAGTTTCACAAGTAGCTCAGCGTGCACCTATTCTGCTCCTTTGGAATATTTCTGGTCAACCACAACCTAACCCGAAAGGACACGCTAATGCGGTGATACTAGGAGTGGAAAAGAACTTAGCGGACTGTTGATCCAAGACTAGAAAACGACTATGTATCGGAAGCAAGACAAGCCGAGTGAAAGCGAGTGAACGAAAGAAAAGGAAAGCGAAACTCAAGAGGCATGAAAAAGAAACCTTATGTGCCTCCAGCCCTATAAACCACAAGTTCCGTATCCTCGGAGATTAACCAATTCTAAATCGATGAGCCAATTTAAGAAATTCGTGGAACTTGAAACAACTAAATATCACAATACCATTCACGAAGCCATTACTCGGATGCCATCGTATGCTAAATTTCTTAAAAATCCTATCTAATAAGAAAAGTTAGAAGATAGCACGAGTTACCCTACTCTTTGAATGTAGTGCTATCATTCGAGAATAACATGCCTCCTAAGCTAAAAGACCGGTAGTTTCTCTATACCTTAATATTGGAAAATTCGTCATAGACAAAGCTCTATCGACTTAGGAGCAAATATCGATGTCATGCCCTTATCTATTTGCAAAAATTGGAAATGGGAGAACTTACACCTACAAAAATGTACATTCAATTAGGTGACCGATCGATTAAGTATCACAGTAGGTATATTAGAAAATGTTCCAATTAGCATAGGTCGATTCTATATCCGACCGATTTCATAATTATGGACATTACCGAAGATTGATTACCCTATCATATTAGGAAGACCATTCCTAGCTACAATTTGGAGCTATAATTGATGTAAAGAAGGCGATTAACATTGAAGTCGGAGAGAAAGTGGAATTCATCCTCACTCAATTTCTACAAGCACCGCCATGAATGACACATGTTATCTACTCAATATTATAGACGAGTGCGTGAGAGAGATGGAAGCTAAACAAACCACATATTCCGAAATAATGAAAATTGAAACCCCTCTGATATTCGAAGACAACAATTGGCGAGAACCATATAAAGATAACGATCTAGCGAAAGTCTAGCACTTACACCTAATCATATGCCATGTCCCAAAACCAAAACTAGAATTAAAGTTTTACCTAAAAATCTACGATCGAATTCCTTGATACTGAACAAACTCGACCTGTAATAGTGAATTCCAGTTTAGGAATGCTTGAAACTGAAAAACTTTTAGACGTTCTAAGGAAATACCCTACTGCGTTAGGTTACAACATATCAGATTTAAAAGGAATTTGTCCTTCAATTTGTATAGTATTCTATTAGAAGAGGATTGCAAAACCTCTCGAGAACCTCAAAGAATTAATCCGATCCTCGATGTAGTCGAGATGAAATTAAAAAGCTAATGGAAGCGGAATTATATACCCGATCTCCGACGATAAATGGGTTAGCCGTGCATATCGTACCTAAGAAAGGAGGTGTCGTTGTCGTGAAAAAATGGCGAATCGATAACACAAAGAGTAGTTAGTGGACACAGTGTGTATTGATTATAAAAAGCGAACAAAGCTACTCGGAAAGACCATTTTCCTTTACCCTTTATTGATCAAATGTTAGAGCGATTAGCCAAACACTCCTATTTACGCTATTTAGGCGGTTATTCGGATTTTCCAAATTCCTATTCACCACGGCGATCAAGAGAAGACTACATTCACGTGTCCTTATGGAGCGTTCGCGTCTGACGAATGCCTTTTGGATTATGTAATGCTCCGCAACTTTCCAACGATGTATGATGGCCATCTTGCGATTTCATTGACAACATCATGGAAGTATTTATGGACGACTGTGTGCGGAAAAAGTTTTGAAGGATGTCTATCTAATTTAGAGTGTTTTAGAGCGATGTGTGAAAGTGAACCTTGTGCTTAACTGGGAAAAATGCCATTTCATGGTCAGAGAAGGAATCGTACTTGGACATGTTATTTCCAATAAAGGAATTGAAGTTGATAAAGCTAAGATAGAAGTGATTAAAGAACTCCAACCACCTAAGACCGTTCGAGAGATACGAAGTTTTCTAGGACACGCCGGTTTTCCGGCGCTTTATTAAAGATTTCTCGAAAATTACAAAACCACTTACCGGTCTATTAATGAAGGATGCTGAGTTCATATTCGATGACGATTGTCTCAAAGCTTTTGAAACCCTTAAAGCCGCACTTATTTCTGCACCAATCATGCAACCGCCCGATTGGAGGTTACCTTTCGAAATCATGTGCGATGCAAGTGATTCTGTTGTAAGCGCAGTTCTTGGACAAAGAAAGATAAGAAACTTCACGCAATTTACTACGCCCGGTGAGCGCTAGACTCGGCTCGGATGAACTACGCCACTGAAAAAGAACTCTTAGCGTGGTATTGGCGCTTGACAAATTCGTTCTTACCTTGTAGGAGCAAAATCATCATCGGACACGGGCTGCTATCGGATATTTACTTGCCAAGAAAGATGCAAAACGAGACTCCTCCGATGGATCTTACTTTTACAAAATTTGACTTGGAAATTAAGGACAAGAAAGGAAAAGCGTCGTGGCGGATCATTTATCCCGTTTAGAAGGTATAAAACCGAACAAGTGCCAATTAACGGCGATTTTCCGTATGAACATCGATAGCACATATGATAGCGACCTAGCTCAATTGGATTTACATAAACGAAGCTAAGGAAGTCGTGGAAGCCATTGACATGACCATAGGATTGCCTTGGTATCCGACATCGTTAATTATTTAGGCTGGGGCGCTTCCACGACTTAACCTTAGGAAAAGAAATTCTTCCATGATCTCAAGAGTTACTATTGGGACGAACCACTTTTATTTAAGCGAGGACTGATGGAATTTTCATTGTATACGACAAAGAAATAGAAGGCGTCATTTCCATTATCATTCATCTCCTTATGGCGGACATACTAGCACCCCTAAAGCGTGTGCCAAAATTCTCGCCGGCCTTTTACGGCCTAACTGTGGAAGGATGTCCACATCGCCGTTAAAAGCGTGATTGATGCCAGCGCCGGTAATATCTCGAGAGCGATGAAATGCCTCGAAAGGAATACTTGAAGTTGAAGTCTTTGATGTTTGGGAATAGATTTCATGGGACCTTTCCTTCCTCTTTTGGAAACAAGTTTATACTCGTAGTATCGATTATGTTTCAAAATGGATCGAGGCAATAGCTTCTCCTACAAATGACACACAGTGGTAATAAAGCTTTTCAAGAATATAATTTTCCAGCGTTTGGTGTTCCTCGACTTGTTATTAGTGACGGTGGATCTCATTTTATTTGAAGATATTTGATAAATTACTATCTAAATATGGAGTGAAACACGGCGTAGCAACACCTTATCATCCATGAAACTAGCGGACAAGTCGAGATTTCGAGCAGAGAGATTAAACAAATATTAGAAAAAGCGTCGCTATATCTCGAAAAGATTGGTCATCCAAGCTTACGAAGCTTTATGGGCTTATAGGATAGCTTACAAGACTCTATCGGAACTACACCTTTCAAACTTGTTTACGGAAAATCCTATCACCTCGGTAGAATTAGAGCATAAAGCTTATTGGGCGATAAAACACTCAATATTAATTATCTGCTGGCGAAAGCGAATCCTCGATTTACATGAATTGGAAGAATTAATACTAGCGCTTGAAACGCTAAAATCTACAAAGAGCGCACTAAAAATGGCACGATCAACGTTTATCTCGGAAAGAATTTAGTGTGGGAGATTTGTACTTTTATTCAATTCTAGACTTAGACTCTTCTGGAAAACTTAAATCTAGATGGTCGGTCCTTTCGAAATTACAAAAGTATTTCCTAGCGGATGGAAATTAAGGATAGAAATAGTGCCCGTTTATTATAAGCGGGCAGATTAAAGATATCATCGTATAGATAATAGAGACTATACGAATAAGCTTAAACTCGTAGAATTACCACCTATTTCTCCCGACTAATCTTTCACTAGGCATTTCGTCAGGCTTATGACGTTAAAAACAGCGCTTCATGGGAGGCAACCCATTTTATTTGCTTTTGTTTGCTATTTTGTTTGTTTTATTTGTTTTTGCTTGCTATATAAGTATTTTTCATTTTTTAAAACTTTTATAAAGCTACTGCGATTTCAAAACAATTCTACTTTCTGAGTTTACGAATAGTCTTTTCTCTTTACTTTCTCCTCTACTCTGTTTCCCCGATTTACTTTTGCTGTGGATCCCCCACAGAACTTTATGGAAACCACCTTTAGAGGTAGAAACCAAAGGAGAAGATTTGAGGCTTTGTCTCAAAGAGCCATCAGTTTAACCACAGTATTATGATGAACCACTATGGACACTTTAGGCATTCTTGCGGTGTTTACTACATGTTTAACCGATTAGGATGGGAGAAGAACACACGAAAAATAGGTTTGTCACTTACGAGCTCACCCTTGAGTTCTTGAGTTCATTAGTCTACATCCACGAACATGGTGTCGAGCCCGAAAGGAATCATCGCCTTGGACTTTTGGTATTGAGTTCACCTATAACCATACTTATTGCTTTATTAGGATTCCCAGTGGACCCTTAGCTTTTACTACCCACAGGCCGATTTATTAGATTTTGAGTTGGATTATTTTGGGGTACTTTAACAGGAAACTATCACCTTGACCCGAGAAAGTATGGATAACAATGAGATACATAACCCATCCATCCGTTATTTCCATAGGATTCTTGCCACACTCTGTTTGGAAAGAACAAAACCAAAATCTTGTATCCAAGGATGAATTATCTACCTTTATTGTTTAAACACGGGGCATACATTAATCTTGTCCCACTCGATGAAGACCTTTACCGCATTAGTGAGGACCTAATGTTCTGTCGTGTGGGAGGATTGGTTACAATGATTGCAAATGCTCTTGGACTTCGTTACCAACTCAATAGCGTGCACCATTTGGATCAATTAGGCCTATGAATATTGATTTGTTTCAACAACATGATAATAGGAAATTTAGGCCTGCACCTATGATTACACGATAAGAAGCGAAGTTGTTACTCTTTTACCCTTCGAACCATGCCCGAGTTAGTTTCCATAACCGTGATAATTGGTTGTATGAATTGAATCCACGACCACCGGAGACACGGAAACACCACAATCATATTTTGTTTTGATAATTTCATATGAAAGCGAAGCAGATCACGATACTCCTCACGGTTACCATGACTTTACAAATATGGTGAAGCACAAGTAGCCCCTGATGTAAACCAAGGAGAACACACTACACAATTAAACACCATTCTGACCACTCTGGATGCTTATAAAACTGACATTGATGGAATAAAGAATGAATTGAAGACTATGCGTTTGGATCTTATTGGTTTGACTGACATCACAGTGGAGCAATTCTATAACATCACCCAAGCTTTAGAGATATTAAAAGAAAAGATTGGATGAAGCAGTTCTTAGTTTCTTAGTTTTTTTTTTTTTTTTTCAGTTTTCAGTTTTTCAATTCTTAGTTCTTTAGAATTTTTTCCATTCTGCTTTGTTTCTAGGTAGTTTCAATTCTTTGATTAATTATTGCATTTCAATTTACAAGTCATTTACTTTCTGTCAAAAAGAACAAGCTACTCAATTTGAAGTAATGCAATTGTTTTCAATTTTAAACTTACAATCATTTTGCTGCTTACAATGTTTTATGGTTTTCTACTCTATTTCGAATTATATATATTGGATTATATGTTGAATGTTGAATGAATTAATGTTGCGTTTATGCTGGAATGTTTAAGATGACCTGTAAAAAAAAAATATATATATATATGTTACTACGTGTCTTGGTGTTACATTACGTAAAATTTCTGAAATTTGTAGTTTACGATCGTAATCCACCCCGACCGTCACGCTTTCGGTAGCGTTCGCTCGTCGACTTAATGTTACGACCGTAACACGGGCTACATCAGTAACCCTGTTAGCAGAACGTTCCCTTTTCTTCTTCCCTCAACCTTTTTCTCTTCTTCTTCCATAACTCCCCAACCATCCCACTTCCTCCACTGACCACCCATTAACTCCATTCAACCCACCACTAATCCCTATCAATTTTCAAACTTCCTATCCCTTCCATTATTTATACACCCATTACCCGTATCACTTTCTCATTCTCTCATTCACCAACCACACCCATTCTCACTAAAACACCGTTGCATGCAAATGGCAAACAATCCCCAACCTATTCCTGGCATTACCCTACGTGATGGTGAGCAAGGTGAGACCCAACGCATTAAGTTTTTGAAATTCCAACGTCGTGGTCTACACCCCACTAGGTATGTTGACCAGCGCCTCGAGACCTTGGTTTGCTTGAGGGTGTCCAGCGCCTCCTTGAGTGTCAACTTGTGGACTCTATGTAGCCCCCACCCGTCGAGACACTCACTCTCGGGTTCCTCGGTTCATACGCTACATCACTCCACGGTTCAACAAACCAACTTTACGGTGTTGCGGTTTGCATATTTGGTACCGTGCGAGTTCACTCGAGCAGCGTTCGGACAAGCTTGATTTACGCACGAGGAAGGTTCCCATCTCCGTGTGCCGACAACTTTGGAGAAGAGTCCTTCACCTTTGGCATAACCTCACCAACAACCAAGCACACTCTTATGATCATCTCGCCACTCAAATCCACAATCCGGCCATACGCTATTTCCACCGTATCCTGGGCAACACAATCTTCGCAAGAGATAGTAACCACAAGCTAAACTCCAAGGAGCTGTTCTTCATGCATTGTGCATTCTCGGGTCAGAAAATTAATTCCGCACCTTTCCTCCTGGCCCATATTCACTCCATGCACGGCAAACCTTTCTATTTTGGAGGGCTTGTCACTTCTCTTGCATTAGTACTCAACCATGGTGACACCCTTGGTCATCGCCATCCCCACCGTTCTTGCTCACTTTAGACCATTGCAAATCAGCCCACCTCATCTCTGGCGGGACGATGGAAAATTCCATCGATGATTCAAAACCGAGTTTACACTAACATTGTTTTGCCTTGCGGGGAGCGAATCGACCCTCGAGCCGAGCCAGCGGCTATTTAACCTTGAAGATTGAAGGCCTGCTGCTGCTCGAAGAACCTCATATCGGCCATTGGCGTTAAAGGTGGCGCCATGAGGATCTGACGTGAGTTCGGATCTTACATGCCAGCGTTTTAAATCTTTTGATTTGTTGATAAAGATGCGAGCATCAAGCTTTATTATTTTCAACACAAGAAAGATGATTTAATGATTATGAAAAGGGAAAATTTGAAATACCCTCAATTGATATTGGTATGCGTAACGACTAGCGCAAACTAGGCGTAGCATTGGGAGATTCGAGTAAGGGGATTGGTATATAAAGGGAATAGATGGAGCACCCTAAATATATGTAGTTATCTGACTTTATATATGAATACATTTGATATGTTGTGTGTTTTTAATTGCTATTTCTATGATTGGGAAAGTTTCTCCTTTGGATTTTAAAGCGATAGATTATGTGGGATTCTAGGTTTTGTTATTATTGTGCTCGCAAAGATCATGGATCTTACGCATACATATCTAGTGGGAATCGAGCATTTGTAGCTCGGATCTGAGGTTCTATGGTTTGTTTGGTGCGAGGAGATAGAAATTTGCTCGGCAAGGATGAGACCTTGTGCCTCGTATTCTCAAAGGATGTTGAGAAAGTCGGAGCAATCGTAGTTCCACTTATGCTAGTGGAAAGCAGCGGGATGTTAGTAAGAGACAGACAAATGTCATCTTAATGAAAAATGTATCTAATCTATTTCATCACATACATTTTGAAAAGTTTGATTGATTAAAATCTTTCGTCGTAAGTATTAGGTGTTTTGCTTGAGTGTACAAGCGTTACCACTTACATGTTTAAGAGATGTTTGAAAAAGATGATTGGATCTTTTAGCGTAAGTATTGGGTGTTTTGCTTGAGTATACAAGCGTTACCACTTCTTGTTAAGAGATGTTTTGTTTGAAAACAGTTTGAAAAGTTTGAAAAGTTTTTGGTATGTGATGTAGTAGATGAGATACTTCTTCCATAGAGATGATAGATGTCTAAATCTAGGAGAAATTGATTGGATTAAAGGGATGCTTTTAAGAAGCCCGTGGGTCCTTGTATTGTTAGAGAGGAGGCATTCGAGGGTCATCGAGGTCATCGAGGGTCCTTGTATGAAGCTCAAGAGGAAGCTATAGGGTATGGCTGTCTTTGGCTTGAAAGGTTTCAGAAATCATCCTTTTACGAATAAGAGCAATTTCACGGAAATTTTACTCTGGGAATTTGAAAGTGATTTCAGGAAACCATCCTTCGGTTCTATCTTAGCGGGTGATTCTTTGTATTGGAAGCCCAAGAGGAGGTATTAAGAGATTTCTGTCTCTTTCATTGTATGATGCCCAGAGAAGGCTAAACTCAATGAGGAGTTCTTTTGAGCGAAGCCCAAGAGGAGGCTGACTCAGGGAGTGTTGTCTTATCTGAAGCCTAAGCGGAGGCTAACTCTGTGGGAGAGTTTCTTTGTATGAAGCAAGAGAAGGTGACCCATCTTTGAGGATAAGTTATCTTGTATGAAGCCAATGGAGGCTAAACTCAGCTGGTGATGAGTTGTCTTGTATGAAGCCAGCGGAGGCTAACTCATCGATGATGAATTGTCTTGTATGAAGCCCAGCGGAGGCTATCTTGTGGGAACCTATTGATTAGTCTAATTGTTATGTTATTTATTAGGCGGTTGTATAAGCAGTGTGTGTGTGTGTGTGATATGTATTCACGAGAGTTTATGAAGGAAATATAAACAATGCATGATGTTTATTTACAGTTTATGAAATATAAACAAGTGTACGTGAGCGAGCGTTTAAAGCAGCGTAACTTGATTATTTACAAGTTTGAAATGTGTACAAGGAAATGAATATGTACGAGCGAGTTTTATGTACGGACAAAGATGGATGTACATAGGAGGGTTGGGACTTACAACGTAAGAGGCCCATTGATTTGAAAGCATTTCACGAGGAATAATGCTCCTTTCAATACCAATGGTATTTAGTGTAAAATGTACAGATGAAAGCGAAATAATTAATCAAAGTTTATACGTAAAAGTATTTTCAAAAGAAAATATATTATATACGGATAAAAGTTTTGAAAAAAGTATACATGTTATGTACAGATAAAAGTATTTGTATGTGTTTTGACAAAAGTTTGATATGTACAAGGAAATATTATGTACATAAAAGAATGTTATGGGACTTACACCGTGATGGAGGCCCATTGGTTTAAAAGAAATCTTGCTCGGGAGAAACCTTCCTTTAGAACCAATGGATTCGGTATAGACAAACGAATGAAAAACAAATGAAAGAAATTTGTTTATGTTTGAATATTGACAAAGATGTTTTAAATATGTACAAATAAAGCTAAGTATGTACATAAAGGGTTGGGACTTACACCATAAGGGAGGCCCATGATTGATCGAGAAATTCGAGAAGAAACGAATTCAGTTTTATCGTTTTGAATTGGATCGATTATGGTAAAAAGATGCAAGTTTTGATGAAAAAAGTTTTGAAGAATGATTTGAAAATGTTTTGAAATGTTAGGCTCATTTATGAGAAGTTTTGAAAAAAATCGGAAGTCGAAAACCTGAAAAATTCACCTTTTAAGGAGGTTTGAAAAAGTGTTTAGAACATCGTTTTCGGCTCGATTAAAATTTAATCAGATGAAAGTTTTTTTGGATTTTTTTGACATAATCATAAAATATATATATTAAATGACAAGTGTGCAAAAAATCATCTCAAAATGAGAAGTTTTGATTGGTTAAAAAAATTGTTGAAGTTTGATAAAAAAATTATGAAAATATTGAAGTTTTGTGAAAAATGAATGAAAAAATGGTCTTGCTGGGTTTTGAACCCATGACCTTTGAGTGGGACGTGTCAAAAAGAACTAAGAGCAAGCCGGGACCACTGAGCCAGCGCGTTTGAGGTGTTAGTGGATTAAAACACGCGTTAATATTATATTGGATTATTTGAATTTTCAAAAGCGAAGAACACCAGAACAGCGAATTTTACGGGTTTGTGTTTGATTTTCAGAATCTTAAATCCTTGCTCAAATCTTTGTTTCTCAACCAAATTGAGTGAAACAAAAACCAAACTTGATCGTTTTTTCCCCACGAATATGATAGTAGCTGTTAATTTCATTTATTTTAAACCGAATGATTTTGATTCGAAGAACACGTATGAACCCTAAAGCGATTTTTCAAATTAAATGATTAAGTGGTTCATGATTGTTTGATTTTTTGAGGGTTATCATTCGTTATTAGTGCAGAAAACAAATGGCCAAGAGTTTTCTCAATTGAATCAAAGGATTATGAGAACCAAGTTCGTGTTCATACAGAAAAGTGAAGATCGAAACATTGTTCTAAAGCACTTCCGGTTGTGATTTCTCGATCCTTAGAGCACCGTACATGTATGGATGGTGTATGAATAGTGCACATCTGGAATTGCTTGGATTGTTCTCTGAGAAGTCGACCTGCACAAGCTCAAAATGCAAGCTGGAAATCGAGGTTAGCGATTCTGAGTTGTTGTTCTTGTTTTGAATCAACTCCATGATGCATATGGATTGTGTTAGGATGCTCACAACTCAAAGAAAACAAGCCTAAGTCCAAATTCGATTGCTTATGGCAGTTTGGAAAGTTTGGAAAAATGAAAAATGATTTCTGATTTTTAACTTAGTACATGTTGATTTTAAGCTTTGAATGAGTTTGTTAATGATTATGGAACATGTTGGACACCAATTTTCATCATGTTTCCATTGGATTTTCAAAATGCTATGTTTGGCAATTTGACATGAATTGCTTGAATTTTCAAAGCTTGTATTTGTGGAATTTTGGTGTGAATTTGAACTTGAAATGGAAGCTATTTATAGGCAACAAGTCTGAATTTGTTAGGCAAGAAGTACATGGCATTTGGTAACTCAAAGCTTGCTTAAGGGCAAGATTGTCCTTTGGCTTTTGAAAAGGAAGGTTCCCTTTTTTACCATGTGCAAAATTATTCAACTTGATCCAATCTTTCAATTATCACTTCTTACTGATGTTTATCAGTTTGATGAGTCATTTTGGCAAGGTGGAAAGCTTCTAGAACAAGAAAATGCAAAATGACCCATAATTTGAAGTTGTGAACTTTGAAAATTAAGTTTCATGGAGCCTTATGTTCCAATTTCAAAGACATAGCTAGCCTTCATGGATTTTGAAGTTCTTGGACATTTTGGAAAGATTTTTCCATGATCTACAACTTTCATGTTTTGAGTTTTTTCAAATTCAAATTGGAACTAGGTGAAAAAATGGCTTGAAGTTTGGAAAAAATGTGAAATTTCAACACTTAGAAATTTTTCTAAGTTATAGAAATTTTGACTTTTGTTGACTTTTCAAATTCTTTGATTTTTATGATCATGATGGATCATTTGAAGTATTTTGATGATGGAAAAAGTTTTGTTTTAAAAATTTGACCAAAAGTCAAAGTTTGACTTTTAAATGAGATGAAATTTCATCGGATGCGTGAAAGCATTGATGAATACGTGAACCTCTGTGATGTTTTGGATCCGAAATTAGGTCAAGAGGTTGTATCTAAGATATAATGACCAATCTCTATCCAAAAAAGTCATTCACTTTGCTCAAAAAAATCAGAGAATGCCTATGCTCGACCAAAACCCTAATTGGTCGATCCTCGATTGATCTGTGAGAAAATTTGATATCTGAGGATTTAAGGTTGAAGATTTGATCAAGATAGATCAAATGGAGTGAGAAAATCTCAAACCCTAATTGGTTAGCACTTGAATCAGATGAAAATCTGATGAAACCCTAGTTTGACACATGAATGCTACACTCGATCAATCTTTGTTTGAGTGTTAGTTATCACGGATGATGCAAATGTAAGGTGGTATATTAGGTCAAAATTTGGGGTATAGCCTTGATGAGATGCGGAAGAAGCTGGATCGAGCTGTCCCGTGCGACATACGAGTCGTCTCTGCTCCACCACCTCCGTCTCTTGGCGAGATCGTCAAACCATTCATCATCGAATCTTATATACGCGGGCCGAGAGGGTGCATCGGGGCGCTTGACGCTTGCTCATGAGCCCAAATCTTAAGTGGTGGCTCGGCCAGATGAAAGGCTTGATGAAGTGCTAAGCGAGCTTAATGCTTTAAGGATGAGCGTAACATCTCTTGGACCCCGAACCTTGACTACGAAGCTACTCCTTCGGAAGGTCGCGAACGAAGCCGCCGTGGTGCTTGATAGTTTTCTTTTCTTGTTGTTTCCCTTGTTTTTCCGATGTATTTTTAATTTAACCTCGCCGTTATATCATAACATTGAGACAATGTTTGATATAGTGTGGGAGGAGTACTGCATTCTAAATTCCAGAACGAGTAATTTCAGTTATATTTTGTTATTTCATTTTCTCCCCGTTTTATTTAGCCATACCAAAAATTTTAGCCTTTTATATTAATCGTTAGTTACCTACTTTAACTGAAATCTTAGTTAGAAGGCCGAGGGCGATCCAACGAGGACTATACGATTATGACACCTTCGACTCCCTACTTATGCGAATCGTCTCCATTTCCGTTATACCGATACTTTCAGTTTTAAGTCTTAAATTAGCCCCTAGTAGTTTATATTAGCGATCGGCACGGTCTTAGCACAAACCACGTGGAAAGCCGATGAATATAAGTGGATGATCTCAGTTAATTATTTAGAAGAATGTTACATGATTTAAGGAAACAAGTAATGCACCAATTAAATTGGGCGATCCTCACCGTCGTTTAATCCGAATGCAAAAGCTTTTACTAAGTAACATAAGAATCCTTTGTTTAGGTGGTTCAGAAGCATCTGGTACTGAACTCGGTAGGGAAGACTACGGTTTGATCCCCCGCACCATGCAATTGGATAAAAGAGGTTGCCACATAATTGTGCCAGAAACCGTTGTGTTTTGATCAGAACCACTAACCGGCTATTCCACTACGTACGTGTAAAGATAATGGGCTTAATGTGATTGCGCAAGAACGAAACCGGGTGAAATAGGAACAAGGAACCTTGAGTTGAATTATAACGGTATAATTGGACGTTTTCGTTTAAAACGGATAGTCGTCGACTAGCTTGTTGCTTGTGTCATTAGCGTATCGTTGTTGTTTCATTCGATTTTCTTGGCCGAACTAACTTAGGATTTCTTGTAATTATTTGAAAACGAAAGGTATACTAGTTATGTGCGTTTATAAAAACTTGGAAGATATTTTTAATTGATTATTTTGCTTGAGGACAAGCAAAGGTTTAAGTATAGGGGAATTTGATAACACGAAATCATATCGTTTATTTTACATGAAATTAACCCGTTTTGTATTATTTTGACCCGATTAACTCCGAATATTTGAGATTGTCATTACTTTTGCGGTATTCATAACTTAGCTCAAAACATAAGGAAACATGAAACAATGCAAGAAAGCATCAAAAGCGGAAGAAAAAGATGAATCATCAAGATTCAGATTTTGTAGTGATCGTCACACATCCACCACGACCATAACGCATCCTGAAGCGTGTTACGACCGTCACACATCCACCACGACCGTAACACGGGAAAGCATGAAATCTGCTCGTAACATACGCCACGAGCGTGCGCATTATATCGGTTTTCAAAATAGGCGAGCGTGGAGAAGCGGAAGGTTATAAACTCTGTTTTCTCTCAACCTCAGCGGGCCACGTTCAACCCGTCCCTATATTCTTGGAGCGTTCAAGTGATTTGGAAACCCAGAGCTCTGTCGATTTTCGCAATATTTGGGTTTCTAATTTCCTCTGCATTCAATTATTCCTTTCCATTTCATTGCCCAAATAATAATTTCCAACATCGGAAATTATTATTATAGTTAATTTATTATTCAAGCCTCGAATTTTTACATTTCAATTTCAAGTCCAATTTAGGCATGGAAGAAGGATATAGGATCTTGCTTTATTTTCGGGTTTCTATTTTGCAATTGTATTACATACCTTTTAATTAATTAATGTAAGTTTAATTTATTATTCATAATGTCAATTTATACTTGTTTGTTTTACTTCTGTCGTTCATTTTAATTTCCATGGCTAGCTAAACCTTTAGTGTCGGTATGGGATAGTAAGAGACATTAGGCATCCGATCAAACTTAGGCTAAAACTTTAATCAACTTAATTACGGTTATAACTTTTATGCTTAAAAATAAAACCTTCTGAAAGTAAGAAGAGTAAATAGGTTAGATCGAGACCACGAAAGTGTGAGGTTTTTAACGGATAGCTAAAGTTAGGCATTTGATTTAAATACGATTGAAAGCGCTTTAAACCAAATTAGAATTAATTAAGTTTCCAAAAAATACTTCTAAACACTTATAGGCTAGCGAAAGCATGTATAGGGCTTTAGACGTATAATCCGAGATAAGACCACGAATGTGTGAGTTGAGGGTTTTTAAACTGATTACTCCTACGGACAAACCAAGTTGACCATCCTAATATGCCTAAGCCAGATTAGATCCTTTAAGTCGACTCTATTGCATACCGACCATTTCATTTCATAATTACTTTAAAACCAATTAGTTTACCTTCCTTAACCTTCCTAAAACCAAACGTGACAATTTCGCCTTAGCTAAACTAGCATTACTTTCCGCACTAGAGTGATTACAAAGTCCCTGTGGATTCGACAATCTTTTATTACTACCGCGATAGGCTGTGCGCTTGCAGTTAACATACCGTTAGACACATTAGGTTTATCGCACATCAGTATCCGACTCGCCCTTAATCTGACTGATCACTAAAGCTGAGTCTCCATACACTTGTAAGAACTTGATTCTTAAGTCAATAGACTTTAATATCCATGATGCACGCCGTATTCGGCCATGTTGTTAGTGCTGAAACATAATCTGGCGGTGAAAGAGTGTGTCCTTTATAGGGTATGTAATGATGGCGCCAATGCCATTGCCAAGTGCGTTTGAGGCTCCATCAAAGACCATGGTCCATCGGGATCCTTGTTCGGGTCCTTCGGGCACAGTTCTTCACAATCTGTAACTAGTAAAACATCTTAAATCGGAAAATCGAGCGCATAGGCGATAGTCATCTACGGCTTGATGAGCCAAATGATCGGCTACTACACTTCCTTTGATTACTTTACGAGAAGTGTCTTTGGATGTCGTATTCGGTCAAGATCATTTGCCATCTTGCTATTCTTAGAGAGTGGTTTCTCAAATATGTATTTTATCGGATCCATCTTGAAATCAACAAGGTAGTGTGAGTCAACATATCTTGTCTTAGTCGTGAGACTGTCATACCCAATTTTGACCTAATATACCACCTTACATTTGCATCATTGCATCACTAACGATCGAGCAGAATTAATCGGGTGTAGCATTCACAAGTCAAAATTAGGGTTTATCAAATTTTCATCGATTCAGAGGCAACCAATTAGGGTTTGAGTTTTACTCACCTCATTTGATCTATCTTGATCAAATCATCAACCTCTGAGCTTCAGATATCAAAATTTTCCTCATGATCTATCAAGGATCGACCAATTAGGGTTTTGATCGAGGATGTGCAATCTATGATTTTCTGATCAATGAATAAATTTTTTGATTGGAGATTGATCTTCATATCTTAGATACAATATCTTGACCTAATTTCTGGATTCAAAACATCACAGAAGTTCACAGACTTCATCAGTCAATTTCTGAAACATCTGATGAAATTTCATCTGCACAGAAAAGTCAAACTTTGACTTTTGGTCAACTTTTTCAAGACAAAGCCTTTTCCAACATCAAAATACTTCAAATGATCCATCATGATCATAAAAAATCAAAGAATTTGGAAAAGTCAACAAAAAGTCAAAATTTCTAACACTTAGAAAAAATTTTAAGTGTTAAAATTTTGTACTTTTTCCAAACTTCATGGCATTTTTTCACATAGTTCCACTTTGAATTGGAAAAAACTCAAAACATGAAAGTTGTAGCCCTTGAAACAAGCTTTCCGAAATACTCAAAACATGAAAGTTGTAGCCCTTGAAATAAGCTTTCCAAAATGTCCAAGAACTCTCAAATCCATGGAGTCTATTTATACTTTTGATTTTGAAACATAAGGCTCCATAACCGTGGATTTCAAGTTCAAAACTTCAAGATTATAGGTAACTTTCCATTTTCTTCTTCTAGAACACATGCCACCTTTCAAGGATAGACTATAGCTGATAAAAATCAGTGAGAAGTAATTATAAAAGGATAGGAACTAATCAAGGTAAAAACTAACCATGGCAAAAATGACTTCCTTGCCCTCTAAGGCAAGTCAAATTTACCAAAGCCAATTCTTTGCACTTATTTTTCAGAACTCGTGGCCTATAAATAGAGGTCTTGCTTGCCATTCAAACTACACCAAAGTAATGCCAAGACATGCTTTCTCTCTTCTTACTTGAAATCCAAAGAAACATAGTGAAAATTGAGAATTCTTGCAATTTTGAAAACTTGTGAAAACCATGAAGAATTTTGGTGTCTAACATATCTTATAATCAATATATAACTTGTTTGAAACATAAGATCAACACAAGGAAAGCTAAAAAACAGATTTCATACTTCATGTTCCCAAAACTTGCAAAACTGCCTTAACTATCGAATTGAATGTTTGGCTCAAACAAATTGATATTTTTTCACTCAAACATCATCAATATACATCATAGAGATGATGCAGATCATTGATAACAAACTGTAACACCTCTAACCCAGAATTCGAAGTTCCACTTTGAGCTTATGCAGGTCGACTTGGGTAGAGAGTTTCAGATCATTCTAGAGCAAGCAGGGTGATCAAACACCTTCCATAGAGGCCGTTGGTGCTCAAGCAATCCTCAAACAACAACTGGAAACACTCCAATCCAGTTTTCGATTCCAGCTTCAACAGGTAAGAACTTCAAACTCGAACTCCAGGATTTCTTGATTTAATTGAAAAAACTCTTGGCCATTTGTTTTCTGCACTATCCACGATCATTAACCCTCAATCAATTGAATAAATCATCAACCATACACGATTTCAATTAGATTTTTCAGTTTTAGGGTTCTTCGTGTTCTTCATAAATTTAATCATTCTGGGCTTAAAATAAATGAAATTAAAGAGTGCCATCATGTTCCTTGGCTTGAAACGAGCAAGTTTGATCTTTACATCGTTTGATTTCATCAAGAAACACGAAATCCATGGCTGATTAAAGATTGGAGAAGAAGAACAAAGCTGCGCGCGTTTTTTTTTGAATTCAAATATCTAGTTTAAAATATAATTTCATAGTTTAAACACAATACACGGATGTATTGCCGCCCGTGATTGCCACTCACTCTTAAAACTCTCTTGCCACGCCTTGCCTAATGGTCCGGGTTCAAGCCTCCTTGGGACCATTTTTCTAAACTTTTGTATTTTTACAAACTTTGACATTTTCAAAACCAATCAAAACTCCTCATTTTGAGGTGATTTTTGTACACTTGTCAATTAATGTATCTATTTTATGATAGTGCAAAAATTTTCAGAAAAAACTTTCATCCGATTATATTTCGATCGAGCCGAAAACGACACTTTGAGCACTTTTCAAAACACCTTTAAAGGTGATTTTTTTCAAACTTTCGAAGCACGATTCTTTTCAAAACTTCTTATAAGTAAACTTCACATTTCAAAAACACTTTCAAATAACATTCTTCAAAACTTTTCATTAGACTTGCATCTTTTTCCATGATTGATCCGATTTAAACGATAAAACCGAATTCGTTTTCTCTCGAATTTCTTAACCGATCATGGGCCTCCCTTACGGTGTAAGTCCCAAAATTCTTTATGTACATACATATTTTCTTTGTACATATCAAATTCTTTTCATATACATACCAATTTTTATCTGTACATAATACAGATACCTCTGTAAAATACTCAAACACGGATAAACTTCGATCGTTTGTTTTCCGTTTCGTCTGTATATACACTGAATACCATTGGTATTGAAAGGAGCATTATTCCCGGTGAAACTGCTTTTAAACCAATGGGCCACCATCATGGTGTAAGTCCCAACCATCCTATGTACATCCACATCTCCTGTACATAAATACTCGTTCGTGTACATATTCACTTCCTTGTACACATTCAAACTTGTGAATAATCAAGTTACGCTCGTTTTGAACGTTCGTTTCACAGACACTTGTTTATATTTCATAAACTCTTGTAAATAAACATCATGCATTGTTTATATTTCCTTCATAAAATCCTGTGAATACATATCACACACACACACAAACTTGTTTATACAACTGTCTAGTTATAACATAACAACTAGTCTAACCAATAGGTTCCCCGCAGTTATTAGCCTCCTCTTGGGCTTTATACAAGATAACTCTCCCCACAGAGTTAGCCTCCTCTTGGGCTTTGTACAAGGTAACTCATTTCATCTGAGTTCAGCCTCCTCTTAGGCTTCATATAAGAAAACTCATTCATCTGAGTTTTAGCCTCCGCTTAGGCTTCATATAAGACAACACTCCTGTGAGTCGACCTCCTCTTGGGCTTCGTTAAAAGAACTCCTCATTGAGTTTAGCCTTCTATTGGGCATCATACAATGAAAGAGACCAAGAAATCTCTTAATGACCTCCTATTGGGCTTCCAATACAAAGAATCACCCACGCTAGGATAGAACCCAGAGAGTATAATTTCCCGGTGAAATTGCTCTTAATTCCAAAAGGATGGTTTCCCGGTGAAATCCCTTTTAAGACAAAGCCAGCCATACCTTATAGCTTCCTCTTGAGCTTCATACAAGGACCCTCGATGACCCTAGATTACCCTCAGAATGCCTCCTCTTGGGCTAACAATACAAGGACCCACGGGCTTCTTAAAAGCATCTCTTTAATCCAATAAATTTCTCCTTGAGATTTAGACGTTTATCATCTCTGTGGAAGAAGTATCTCATCTATCACATCACATACAGTCAAAAACTTTTCAAACTCTTTTCAAACAAAACATCTTTCTTAAACATGTAAGTGGTAACGCTTGTACACTCAAGCAAAACACCTATAACTTACGATGAAAGATTTCAATCAAACTTTTCAAAAATGTATGTGATGAAATAGATTAGATACATTTTTTCATTGAGATGACATTAGTATGTCTCTTACTAACATCCGTTGCTTCCACTAGCATAAGTGGAACTACGATTGCTCGACTTTCTCAACATTCTTTTGAGAATACGTGGCTGAGTCTCATCCTTGGCGAGCAAATTTCTTTCTCTCTCGGACCAAACAAACCATAGATCCAGCAGATCCGAGCTACAAATGCTCGATTCCCACTAGGGATATGTATGAGAAGATCCAAAGATCTTTGCGAGCACAATAATAACAAACATTAGGATCCCACATAATCTATCCTTCTTAAAATCCCAAAGGAGAAACTTTCTCAATCATAGAAATAGCAATTAAAACACACAAACATATCAAACATATTCATATATAAAGCTATGGATAACCATATATATTTAGGGTGCTCCATCTATTCCCTTTATATAACAAACCCCTTACCGGAATCTCCCCATGCGTTCGTCTAGTTTGCGCTAGTCGTTCACATATCAAAATCAATTGAGGGTATTATGACTTTCCCTTTTTCATAACCATTAAATCATCTTTTCTTGTGTTGAAAATAATAAAGCTTGATGCTCGCGGCATCTTTATAAACAAATCGGAAGAGTAAGAGAGTCAAATCATATTCAATTCACTAGCGAGCCAAAGCGTTGCAAGTTTTCTCGAGCTATGAGTATCTTGTTTCACGATCGGTAAACTTTTGCTAAGGTAGTATATTGCATGCTCTTTTAGTCGTCATGTTACACCCATTGATTCTCTTTGTCAGTACATGATAAGAGTCTTCCTTGGTGACATCGGGATAGGAGGATTACAGGTACTCCTTGATTTTGTCAAAAGCGATCGGCAATCGTCATTCCATTCTACCACTTGATCTTTCTTTAGTAACTTGAAGATTGGCTCACAAGTAGCGATTAGGTGTGCAATGAACGGCAATGTAGTTCAATCGGCCCGAAACCTCGACTTCCTTCGGTGCGGGGGTGGCATCTCTTGAATAGCTTTAACCTTGGCGGGATCAACTTCAATACCTTTACCGCGACAACAAACCCTAGGAGTTTACGGATCGACTCCAAAGGTGCACTTGTTGGGATTAAGCCTCGATCTGCTTCTTTAACCTATCAAGCAGTTTACGCAAATGATCGAGATGTTCTTCTTGATGCGTGATCGAGCTATCATATCGTCTCGTAGACCTCTATCTCGTGATGAATCATGTCATGAAATAATGTCACCATAGAGCGATAAGTGGCGCCCGCGTTCTTGATCCGACGGCATAACCTTGTAGCGAGAAAGTTTATGTAGTAATCTTCTCCATGTCTTTGAGCCATTTCGATCGATTGTAGGAGAAACCATCCATGAAGGAAAAACCTTATCTTGGCGGTGTTGTCAACGAACATCAATGTGAGGAAGTGGGAAATCGTCTTCGGACTCGCTTTGTTCGGATCTCGTAATCCACACACATTCGTACCTTGCCATCCTTCTTAGATACGGGTACCATGTTTGCAACCCATGGATAGGAAGTAACAACTAAACCGGCGTTCCTTCCCGGCTTTGATTTTCTCGACATCTCGGGCGCACCAGAACGCTTCACGAAAGAAAACCTTCTTTTATCGATAATCGGTGCACCACAATATCAACACTAAACTGGCATGTCTTATATGACCAAGCAAAAACCTCAATATAATCTCGTAACATCCGAACCAACCTTTCTTTGACACTATTCTTAAGACCGCTCCTATCTTGATCTTTTTATTGTCTTCGTCGGTACCCAATTCACAACCTCAACTTGCTCTTCGTGTAACTCGATCTTCTTGTGCATCGACAAGTTCTGGCACTTCATAATCTTCCTCACCTTCGTCTTGGCTTGGTAGATCGGATTATTGAAGTCATATTTAGCACTAAGCATTTATTATCAATGAGATTCGGAGTGATTCTGCGTGTATCACGTGGGTGTGTGTAAGAAACACATAGCGTTTTGAAGGGGTGATAAAGTAAAAGAAAGAAAGAAACAATTGAATGCAAAAGTCCAACGATTTTATTGAATGAAAATATGAAAATGACAGATAATAACCCTCACAAGCGAGCCATGATGCCGGGCAAGGCACTAGGCTTTAGAGTTTTTGTTCAAAACATAGAAAATACGAAAAGCAAAACAAAACAAGAGCAATTACTCCTGTCTAAAGGAGATTGGTATGACGTCTTCAGTCTTCCAATTGCTGAGTCCGTTGTTGGGAGTTGGGAAGATCCACTTGCTGATGTCGAAGTCGTTGTCGTCATCTTCTATAGCATGGATTCCACTCTGGCTAATGCGGAAAGGAAGTTGGCCGGCACGCTCGCGGCGTATCATCTTCTGACCCTTGATGGTGAATCCTAAACGGTCTTGTCGGTTGAAAGGAAGATCGGGGGCTGTCCCCAAATAGTACTACCTCCTTCTTCAGCTGCGACGAGCATCTTTCAACGAGGTCATCCTAGGCGGACTTTAGCAATTCGGAGTGTGAGAGTCAGCAGGCATAACTCGGGTATTGTTTCAAAAGCTTGGCGAGGTCTCAAAAATTCACCTTCCATCTCGAGATATCGGAATGATGATGGTGACCATATATTCCTCTTCACCACATCGTAACAACCTTCCTTTCACGGGTACTTGGTTTCGATGCAAGGTAGAGGTAACAACGCTTTGCCCATGTATCCAAGGGCGTCCAAGTAGAAAAGAGTAAGGACGGATGTCCATGGCAAAAGTGGAATCAAAAGTCTAGGAACCGACTTTATGGAGAATGAGCTCTCAAGGGTGTTCGCTTAGAACCATCAAAATCTCTCACAATTATATCCTGGGTCTCGAGAACCAACCCTTGATATCAAGTCGATCAAAAGCGGTCTTGGAAGGATATTCATAGCGAACCGGTATCCACCAAAACATGAGACAATGTAGCCCTTGCATTCAGAGAGATGTGCAAGGCTTTGTTGTGTTTCTTTCGTGAGTCAAATCGACATCGGAGAAGCCTAGGCCGTTGTTGGCGCCAAGTTAGCAATACACACTTCAAACTAGTCATAGTAGTGTCTTGCGGCGTGATCATGCTTCAAAAACTTCACCAAGGCGTTAGCATGAGCCTCGAGCACAAGAGCGAGCAAGCATGGAGATCTTGGACGGAGTTTGTCCCAACTGTTCCACAACATTGTAGTCACTCTTCTTGATAATCTTGAATTTCCTCCATTTCTTGTTTGGAGGTGTCCTCGATAACTTCCTTCGTACTTGGTGGCGGGATGAGTCCTTGGTTCTTTCCTCTAACTTGTGGAACCGATTGGATAGGCGGAATGCGAGTCGCGGTGTCTTCGGAGGAGGGATATGGAGAACATCCTTCGGTTACGGTCACCTTACTTGATCCGTGATGTTGTCAATGTCGGGAATGGTAGCTTCAACTGTAAGATCTTCAATGGTCGGAGGGTCTTGCTTGCGCCATGATAGTAAACATCACTCCATAATTCAAGGAATAGCTTTGTCGGAGGAATATGGGCGGTCTTGAGAAGTAATGATGAGAGGTGCCACTCTAGGCACAAGATCAACAGAGGAAATCCTTATTGTGTTAACATCAGCATAGTCTTCTGGGAAATCGTCACCCCATCCGGTTACCTTAACATCTTCAATAGGAATCTTGTAGCTCTCAAGAACAGTGTACTTCACCATGTAATCATACTTTCCACTTGGCTGCCCCAAGGTATCCCATGCAGACGGTACAACTTCATTCACATCTTCGATCTTCAGTTTCTTAGATATGTCTTCACACAGACTCTCCACAGGTGGTTTCAGGAATAGTATTTCACGGTTATCCATCATGCACTGAACACGTCTTCTCAACCAAGCACAACCATCAGTGCGGATGGGCTGCGGCAATTCTCGGGCATCACAGGTTGACAACTGCAAATTCTTCTTAACAGTCATCAGAGGAATGTTTGCAAGATACATAATTAGGGTGTTTGGTGATCCTTTAAGAACAAATTTAAAGAATAGAGAGATAGAAAATCAAGGTTATGATCTTGATATATTGCAAAGAGGCAAGGTGAAGAAGGACCTTAGGGGTATAAATTAGGGTATAATAGACCAGACAAAAAGGTAGAGTGATTGAAAGTGGGTGGCTCATCGATAACATTGTGAGATTGCTAGGAAATATGGGGTAACTTCTATGTTCCTGAGGGATCCTTGGTTGAGAGAGGGGTGTTAATGTATAGATTCTTAAGAACTTATGAGTTATTAGAGAATAAGGGTGCGACAATAGCGGAGATGTTTGCTTTATGGTGGGGTTGAATGGAGAGGCTTGGAGATAACATAAGGGGTTATTTGCGTGGGAATAATAGTTGGTCAGGGAGTGTGCTTAGTTATTAGATTATGTTGTTTTACAAGATGCGATTGATGATATCGGGGTTTGGAAACTTCATTCTTCAAATTTGTATAATGTTAGTAGTGCATATCATTTGTTGTTGAAGTCAGCAGATCCTCAATAATACATAGATACTCATGATTGGTGGTCCAAAGTGGTGCCACTAAAGGTTAATATTTTTGTTTGGCGGTTACATCGTAATATGCTACCGACGAAGGATAATTTGGGTAGACGTTGAATTATTAGTGACGAGGTGTAGATATGTACAGCAAAGTGTGTCCAGGTGGAGAACTTTAATCATATTTTTGTTCGGTGTGGTTTTTATGGTAAACTTTGGCTAATGATGGCGGGTTGGTTAAGATTTTTTTTCCAGTTTTTCAAGGTAATCTTCAGGATAGCATGATCAATTTATGACTTTGGGGGGATTGTTAGAAGCGGACCATAACGCCTTTCAAATATTTTGGGTGGCAGTTCTGTGGATCATTTGGAAAATGCAAAATCAACGGATTTTTCAAAACATTAGTCATTCGTTGATTACTATTTGTGAAAAGGTGAAATTTCAATCTTTTTGGTGGTTGAAATTGCATTTTCAATCGTTCCTTTATTGATTATTAGAGTTGGAGGTTAGATCCTAATGTATAGAAGATAGTGACTTATAATTTTGGGTTTTGTTTTTGTTGTTATGTCTTTTAGTGCGATTGTTGATGTAACTTTATATTTGTAATCCATTTAATACTTTTTGTGTTGTACTTAATATATATTTTAATTTCTTCAAAACACATACGTGTGTATTTTCAATCCATATTAATTAAATGAGTGGAATATGATAATTTAATTGAGTTCCTTCTTGTATTGAACAACTTTTAATTAATAAAATAAATTAAATTTGTTTATAAAAAAAAAAAACTTCGATTATAATTGAGAGAGAAAAGTAATATAGTTAAATGAGGAATTAAACGTTTGTAACGAAACAAAAGAAATTTAAAACACCACCAAAAATAAATAGCGCCATAAATAAAATTTTAAATAAAATAAAAACCGTTATGAAAGTAATTATTTTAATAAAATAGGATGTTAAGAATATTAAAATAATTGCAAAGATTATACGGTTAACATTTTTTCTCTTTAAGTCACTTCAAGTTAATATTAAATTAAAAATCACAATAACGCAGAAGTTATAAAACAATTGTAAAAACTATAATGAATAGAAAAATAAGTTACACAAAACATATATTGTATTTATATATAATTACAGATAAGTTGTTATAGATAAATATATAGAATAGATTTATTTTTGTTCTATATAAATCCTTGAAACTAGTTTTAACCATAACATTTATTTTCTTATTTTGATTTTGAAGCAATTCGAAATGGCTAAGTATTCTTTCATTCTAATCATCTTTCTTGTCTTCATTCTTTTAGGTATATGATTTTTATTTCAATGACAACAATGAATAAAAATTTCATTCAAAAGAACTATTAATATTACAAATTTTTAAGTCAAATGTTTAAATTTTAGATATCATCTCATATTCAAATATTAATATTCACAATTTTCAAGTAAAATATTTATAATTTTAGGGTATCTATTAATATTTGCAATTTATTAAATATAATTTTCTAATTATTTTTGTTTTACAATTATTTTTATGGTAATGATAGCCTTTTTCTTTTACGATCGTATCAATGACAAATGGTGCAATAAATCAACAAAAGAATGTTTTAAAAGTCGTCCGGGACAATGCGACCTTGAGCGTGTGGAGCATGGTGCTATCGAACTTATAAGGGTTATGGAACTTGTATACAAGGTGGTACAGATCCCATGAATCCTATTTATAAATGTATTTGTAGATATATTTGTTACGACTAGAACACAAAATATCACATTTAGATCTATTTTAATCATAGAACTATAGCTAAATAAAGTTGATAAACTTTAGGCAGTTCAATTTTAAAGTTTAGTAAAGTGTTTATTATGTTTATTGTTTTTTTTATTCAAGAAATTTGAATTAACTAAAAATGATAAAAACAAAGCGATCGTAAAAGATCCATTAAAACCTCCAATAAACCAAGACTAGGTGAAGGCTCTAACAAAACCAAACAACCCAAAAACAAAATTATAACATAAGCATAGCGATGTATTTTCTATATTTCTTCCTATCCTAAACTCTATAGATTACCGTATCGATATTCAAATCCTCAATCTTCTTATTATTCAAATCATTCCCAAAAATACTCCGGTTCCTAAACGCCCACGTGGTAAATTATTTTGTGAAAGCACATTATAAAATCATTCTTGGCGACCTTTGTAACACCCTTCTAAATACCCCGATTCATAATTTAATAATCGAGTTTTTAACACATATCAAGCGTCACAATTTTAATATAAATTCAAAATTATAATCAAGCAGATGTCATGCTTTCTTGAAGAAATTCATTAAATAAATAAACCAAAAGTTCGTTTAACAGTGAAATAAACGTAACAAATCCTGAATACATCATTCATAGGTATTCCAGGGAATAAATCAAACATAATTCAAAACCATTAAGGATATCCATTAAAGGATTTCAAAAAAAGCGTTTCCCAGTGTTACATCTACGAGCACGACAACGACACGCGGATTAACTAAGCGACTCAACTCTAGAGCTATCCTCACCGATTCAAGCGACTAATCACTTGGATCGAAATCATCAAAGTAAGGGTGGGATTTCTATTCAATATAAAATGCATTATACGTTTTTAAATACAACAGAATAATCAAATACATTAGTCCATTATCCAACACATAGTCATAGCCAATTCACAATGCATCTCACACAATGAACATGTAGTATAACAAACAATGGAAATTGCAACACTGGAAACCATCCTAGCATGTTACAATCCCATATGCAATGCAGACTCTATGCATGTGGTACCAAAACGTGAACCGAGTTCACCCACTGCTCCGTTTACATGTGGAAAGACAGCGGCAATTCCATGATTCGCCCATAACCACTGGGTCAAGAATCCAACCTCACTACCTCTAAATCCGGGTAAGTCTATCGGCTCAGCCAGTTCACTTCCGCACAATGGGAATGAACCAAATTAATAAATGCTTATGCATGCATCATAAAAGCATGCAATCATCACTTCACAGAGCATGATAACAATATAATTCACATAATGCCAATTCACCAATGTATCACATTCAATCATAATCAATATCAAAATACAACATTGTACGCATTAGTTCTCATCCGGTAACTCAGACCATTTGTATCAATTTTCCCATTATCCTTAACTATCTACACTTTTCAAAATCGGAAGCTCGACTCTTTTTAAAATAATTTTGGCAAAAATAATATTTTTCCTGTTTAAAAGATAGTATTTTAAATTTAAGAAATAATGCCGTGCACTTTCGAATCGATTCGGTTTACAAAATATGAATTTTTTTGAAGTTTTAAGTATTTTGAAAATTACACAGTGGAACCCGGTTCACACCTATACAGGAACCGGTTCTTGGGAAGTCTGAAAAAAACGCTTCCTGGAATTTGTATGGGAACCCGGTTCCTACATATACAGGAACCGGTTCCTACGTACAAAATTTCTCAGTTTTGAAATTTGAACACTGGGAACCCGGTTCCTCCCCACAGGGAACCGGTTCCCACGACCTGCAACAGCAACTTCTGCTATTTTTGACAGCATTATGCATTCCTCATCACTTCCAATTGTTTCTATACGAGTTGTAACATTAGAAACACCAACTTACAGCCAACATACACCAATACAACATCAAACATCATTGTTTTATCATCCCTATCAATTATTCGACACACTAATGATCTTAATTCTATAATCCGACACAAGTAGGGTTTAATCCTACAAACCTATATTCATCAAAAATCAAACTTCCTAACATACCCAATCATCCGGTTGATTCCCAAAACCCATAAGGCATAAAAATCGAATGAAATCACCCTTTACCTCGTGATGATCTTCGATTTCCTCGGCGTTGGCTTTTTCCTCTCTTCTCTTCTCTTCTCCAATTCTACGTGAAAATGCCTTTTTCCAAAAAGACTCATTTTTCCTTCTTTTCCTTTTATAATCCTTTTAATACTCCTTTATTATTCCAAATAAAATACATAATTAATAATTAGTAAAAGTAGAGTGATTTACTCCTCACACCCACTATTTACTCCACACACCTCCAACCCTTCTTTCTTCAATTAATCCAATTAAATCCAAAAATATAAATAACCAAGCCTTTAATTAATTAAATAATTAAATTCCTATTTATACCTTATTTTTGAATTTAATTTGTATTTAAATGAATAAAATCCAAATTAAATAGAAAAATAAAATAAAAATTCGTGGCATTGGGCTTGGATGTTCCAAATTGTATAAGGAACAAGTTTGAATAAAGAAAAACTAGGCCCATTTGCAAAAAAAATTATTTTTACAAGTATCTCTCTTTGTGCACTTCTTCAAAATTGCCCAACTTGTGAATGGTGTATCTTGCTCAATTTTCCACATTTTTGAGTGTTCTTGGACATTTTGGAAATATCTAAGAGTCCTCTAACCAACCTCTTTATTTTCATCTCAATTGGAGTTTCCATGCTCAATATATCTTCAAAACAAAATGTTGACTTTTTGTTCACTTTGAAAAGGACCTGTAATGTTTTGATCCATACCTTCCAAATGAAGCATTTTTTGAACATTCTTGTGAGACATGAAGTTGTAGAGAATTTAATTTCCTTCAAAACAAGAGGTTGTGGAAAAATTTCTGAGAAAGTATGAAGAAGTTATGCTCAGTCAAAGTTTGGTTGACTTTTCACTAAGAAACCCTAATTTAGCAAGTTTGACTTTTGAGCAAATCTTGAGTTTTCTTAGTGAATCATGATCAACCCTTGATCAAATGATGAATGTAACTTCAAAATGAGGATGTTGACCAAAAATTATGAAGTTTGACTGTATGTTGACCACAGTTGACTTTTTGTCAATCTGTGATTTTCAACCATCTGAGCAATTGTCTGAGGAAATTTGACTTGTGAGGCTTGAAACCTGACATGGAGAATCTTTAAAGTATATGAGGAGGTATGATGAATATTGGAGGTTTTGGAAGTCCATCTGGATCTGAGAATCACCAAACCCTAGTTTGGGTTGATTGTCTAGGAGAGGGTTTGTCTGATCAACCCTTAAGGGATCCTTGAGTATGGATGTATGAAATATCTTGAGAAGATGGACGGAAAATTTTGGGGTATGACAGCTGCCCCTGTTCAATCTTCTTGTACTGGAAGGGTTAGATTGGCATGTCCGCCTTTCGTGACCTGGAGGTAGAAGATGATTGAACACTCATCTAGGAAAATTTGCATTTGTTGGATGATGATGCGGGAATGGGCTTATAGATGCCATTTGGAGAAGCCGGAGATTTCGCTGGGGAATGAGTCGTACGCTAGACTCAAGAACGTCGTCTGGGTAGGAGGACCGTCGAAGATGGGCTTAAGATGCCATCTGGAAAGAACGATGTTGGGGAGTGGGCCGTACGCTAGGCTCTGTAGGCGTTCTGGAAGTGAAAGGAGCAGGGACATGGGCTAAAGATGCCATCCGGAGGGAGTCGTACATTAGACTTCGTGCTCACCTTTGAATGAAGGTATTGGTTTGTATTGGTTTTTAATCAAATATGCAGCATTCTGAAGGTGGAGAATTGTTGACAAGTGGTCGGAGATGGGCTTAAGATGCCATCCAAGGCAACTGAGTCGTGCGCCAGACTCTGTAGTTGCTGTTGATAATAAGAGGGAGTCAGAAAAATCTTCGTCTGATTACTCTGAGGGGAAATAGTAGTTGGCAAAATGGGGATATCTTCCCTGTTGTGCATCGATATTGATCCACTGCCTGCTATCGGAGGATAACCGGTGATCATTCGGATAGGGTTTCCCGTCTGGCTTCGGGTATTAATCCTGGATCCGTTGTCGGAGGACAACGAGGGTGGTCGTTCAGATAGTTTTCCCGTCTGGATTCGGGTCTTAATCCTGGACCAGTTGTCGGAGGACAACTAGGGCGGTCTTTCAGATAGTTTTCCCGTCTGGATTCGGGTCTTAATCCTGGACCAGTTGTCGGAGGACAACTAGGGCGGTCTTTCAGATAGTTTTACCGTCTGGATTCGGGTCTTAATCCTGGACCAGTTTGTGTCGGAAGTGATTTTAACCTGTTTTGGAGAAAACAAGAGAAACTTTGATAGTATATTGTTAGTCTTATGCAAGGAATGATGCATGAAGATGTGTATGAATGACATATGCATATATTATGACTTTGTGAGAAATGTATGAATGATAGATGTTGTGGTATTTCAAAATATATCCATCTTGAAGAAGATCACGGATGTTACCTTGAGGATTCGACTTACATTTGGGGACGGAACGGGTGGAGACCCTGAGAAGAAAACTTTGATTCCTCCGATGCACTATCTGACCAAGTCTTGGGTCTAGATATTGTTGAGGATGGTAGAGATCGAGAAACACGTCGTTGAGGATCTCATACATAGACCCTGCTGGGGAGAATCTGGGAGGTACTCTGCTGGGGATCTTGCGTGTAGATCTTGCTGGAGAGTATTTGATAGTTGCTGGGAGATCGGGTTAGAAGGATCTGGAGCCCGTTGGCATCTCTGGCTGAGGAATAAAAGAGTAGGTTTCCTCCGATGCACTATCTGACCAAGTTTCAGGCCTGGATCTGCTGCTGGAGAAAAGGGGAATCGTTGAGAGATATCCGCTGGGGATAAATACCTCGGTCGGGGATGAAATGTTTTTGCTCGGAGACTGTTGTAACGTGATTTTAGTTGAGTGGAATCACTGCTCGTGGATTCATTTTTACTCCGCTGGGGGGAGGTTTGTGGTGAGTGGCGCCTCTGTGGGGATCATGTTCTGTGGGGGAATGTATTGGTGACCTCTGTCGTCATCTCAATTCCTAGAGCCTGTAGTAATTACTTTGTTATGTTCACTTTTCGCATGTTTGTGAATAGATATTTATTGTCAAATGCATATAATCATTCAAAGCAAACGTTGGACTTTATGCAGACAACAATAGCAAAATTATAAAGAAAGAAACTTGTATTTATTGGAAAGGTGGCGTATGGCCAAGTAGTTCGTACATAAGAAAAGTAAAAAGCTATGCGGAAACAATCTCGTTAAGTTCCAACTATGCTAGTACTCATATATTTCAACTATCTCATCTCCTTGCTGTCAGTAGAAAGTGAGTGCATTAATTTTCGCCATTTGAATCTTGAATGCTGATAGTAGTGATCTGGAAGTAGGTGATGAATGAAACATAGTTATGCGCTTAAATCCTAACTTTGCCTAGACCGCCCTTTCGGGTTTCGGTCTACGGGATACCCTTTTTTGCCCAAGCCGCCTTTTCAGGTTTTCAACTTGCCGGGTGTACATGTTTTGTATATATCCTTAACTTTTTCCCGAACCCTTTTGGTTCGCCAGGATGCCCTTATTTTTGCCTAGGTCAGTCGACCTAGCGGGTCTCCTTTATGCGTAGTATTTTTTGACTATGTCTGCGTTCACAGGGTGTGGGAAGTCTTCACCATCCATGGTGCTAAGTATCATAGCTCCGCCGGAAAATAATGTCTTGACTACAAACGGTCCCTCGTAGGTGGGAGTCCATTTTCCCCTGGGATCACCTTGTGGAAGAATGATGCGCTTGACTACTAGATCGCCGACTTGGTAGACTCGGTGCTTGACTTTCTTGTTAAATGCTCTGATCATTCGCTTCTGATAGATCTGTCCATGGCAGATGGAGGCGAGTCGTTTCTCATCAATTAAGTTAATCTGGTCGAGGCGATGCGGATCAATCGTCTTCGCCTCTTTCTGCGTCCTTAATCGATTGATCACTAAAGTGAGTCTCCATACACTTGTAAGAACTTGATTCTTAAGTCAATAGCGACTTTAATACCCATGATGCACCGTATTCGGCAATGTTGTTAGTGCAATTGAAACATAATCTGGCGGTGAAAGGTGTGTCCTTTGTAGGGGATGTAATGATGGCGCCAATGCCATTGCCAAGTGCGTTTGAGGCTCCATCAAAGACCATGGTCCATCGGGATCCTTGTTCGGGTCCTTCGTGCGGGCAGGTTCTTCACAATCTATAACTAGTAAAACATCTTAAATCGGAAAATCGAACTGCATAGGCGATAGTCATCTACGGCTTGATGAGCCAAATGATCGGCTACTACACTTCCTTTGATTGCTTTACGAAAGTGTCTTGGATGTCGTATTCGGTCAAGATCATTTGCCATCTTGCTATTCTTCCGGAGAGAGTTGGTTTCTCAAATATGTATTTTATCGGATCCATCTTGGAAATCAACAAGGTAGTGTGAGTCAACATATACTGTCTTAGTCGGAGAGCAACCTGTCATACCCCAAATTTTGACCTAATATACCACCTTACATTTGCATCATTGCATCACTAACAGTCCAGAACAGAATTAATCGGGTGTAGCATTCACAGGTCAAAATTAGGGTTTTATCAAATTTTCATCTGATTCAAGAGGCAACCAATTAGGGTTTGAGTTTTACTCACCTTATTTGATCTATCTTGATCAAATCATCAACCTCTGAGCTTCAGATATCATAATTTTCCTCATGATCTATCAAGGATCGACCAATTAGGGTTTTGATCGAGGATGTGCAATCTCTGATTTTCTGATCAATGAATAACTTTTTTGATTGGAGATTGATCTTCATATCTTAGATACAATATCTTGACCTAATTTCTGGATTCAAAACATCACAGAAGTTCACAGACTTCATCAGTCAATTTCTGAAACATCTGATGAAATTTCATCTGCACAGAAAAGTCAAACTTTGACTTTTGGTCAACTTTTTCAAGACAAAACCTTTTCCAACATCAAAATACTTCAAATGATCCATCATGATCATAAAAAATCAAAGAATTTGGAAAAGTCAACAAAAAGTCAAAATTTCTAACACTTAGAAAAAATTTTAAGTGTTAAAATTTTGTACTTTTTTTCAAACTTCATGGCATTTTTCACATAGTTCCGGTTTGAATTGGAAAAACTCAAAACATGAAAGTTGTAGCCCTTGAAACAAGCTTTCCAAAATACTCAAAACATGAAAGTTGTAGCCCTTAAAATAAGCTTTCCAAAATGTCCAAGAACTCTCAAATCCATGGAGTCTAGCTATACTTTTGATTTTGAAACATAAGGCTCCATAACCGTGGATTTCAAGTTCAAAACTTCAAGATTATAGGTAACTTTCCATTTTCTTCTTCTAGAACACATGCCACCTTTCAAGGATAGACTATAGCTGATAAAAATCAGTGAGAAGTAATTATAAAAGGATAGGAACTTATCAAGGTAAGAACTAACCATGGCAAAAATGACTTCCTTGCCCTCTAAGGCAAGTCAAATTTACCAAAGCCAATTCTTTGCACTTATTTTTCAGAACTCATGGCCTATAAATAGAGGTCTTGCTTGCCATTCAAACTACACCAAAGTAATGCCAAGACATGCTTTCTCTCTTCTTACTTGAAATCCAAAAAAACATAGTGAAAATTGAGAATTCTTGCAATTTTGAAAACTTGTGAAAACCATGAAGAATTTTGGTGTCTAACATATCTTATAATTAATATATAACTTGTTTGAAACATAAGATCAACACAAGGAAAGCTAAAAAACAGATTTCATACTTCATGTTCCCAAAACTTGCAAAACTGCCTTAACTATCGAATTGAATGTTTGGCTCAAACAAATTGTGATTTTTTTCACTCAAACATCATCAATATACATCATAGAGATGATGCAGATCATTGATAACAAACTGTAACACCTCTAACCCAGAATTCGAAGTTCCACTTTGAGCTTATGCAGGTCGACTTGGGTAGAGGAGCAAGCAGGGTGATCAAACACCTTCCATAGAGGCCGTTGGTACTCAAGCAATCCTCAAACAACAACTGGAAACACTCCAATCCAGTTTTCGATTCCAGCTTCAACAGGTAAGAACTTCAAACTCGAACTCCAGGATTTCTTGATTTAATTGAAAAAACTCTTGGCCATTTGTTTTCTGCACTATCCACGATCATTAACCCTCAATCAATTGAATAAATCATCAACCATACACGATTTCAATTAGATTTTTCAATTTTAGGGTTCTTCGTGTTCTTCATAAATTTAATCATTCTGGGCTTAAAATAAATGAAATTAAAGAGTGCCATCATGTTCCTGGGCTTGAAACAAGCAAGTTTGATCTTTACATTGTTTGATTTCATCAAGAAACACGAAATCCATGGCTGATTGAAGATTGGAGAAGAAGAACAAAGCTGCGCGCGTTTTTTTTGAATTCAAATATCCAGTTTAAAATATAATTTCATAGTTTAAACACAATACACGGATGTATTGCCGCCCCAGCGGTTGCCAGCTCACTCTTAAAACTCTCTTGCCACGCCTTGCCTAATGGTCCCGGGTTCAAGCCTCCTTGGGACCATTTTTTACCAAACTTTTGTATTTTTTACAAACTTTGACATTTTCAAAACCCAATCAAAACTCCTCATTTTGAGGTGATTTTTTGTACACTTGTCAATTAATGTATCTATTTTATGATAGTGCAAAAATTTTCAGAAAAAACCTTCATCCGATTATATTTCGATCGAGCCGAAAATGACACTTTGAGCACTTTTCAAAACACCTTTAAAGGTGATTTTTTTCAAACTTTCGAAGCACGATTCTTTTCAAAACTTCTTATAAGTAAACTTCACATTTCAAAAACACTTTCAAATAACATTCTTCAAAAAATTTCATCAAACTTGCATCTTTTTCCATGATCGATCCGATTTAAACGATAAAACCGAATTCATTTTCTCTCGAATTTCTTAACCGATCATGGGCCTCCCTTACGGTGTAAGTCCCAACATTCTTTATGTACATACATATTTTCTTTGTACATATCAAATTCTTTTCATATGCATACCAATTTTTATCTGTACATAATACAGATACCTCTGTAAAATACTCAAACACGGATAAACTTCAATCGTTTGTTTTCCGTTTCGTCTGTATATACACTGAATACCATTGGTATTGAAAGGAGCATTATTCCCGATGAAACTGCTTTTAAACCAATGGGCCACCATCATAGTATAAGTCCCAACCATCCTATGTACATCCACATCTCCTGTACATAAATACTCGTTCGTGTACATATTCACTTCCTTGTACACATTCAAACTTGTGAATAATCAAGTTACGCTCGTTTTGAACGTTCGTTTCACAGACACTTGTTTATATTTCATAAACTCTTGTAAATAAACATCATGCATTGTTTATATTTCCTTCATAAACTCCTGTGAATACATATCACACACACACACTTGTTTATACAACTGTCTAGTTATAACATAACAACTAGTCTAACCAATAGGTTCTACGCAGTTATTAGCCTCCTCTTGGGCTTTATACAAGATAACTCTCCCCACAGAGTTAGCCTCCTCTTGGGCTTTGTACAAGATAACTCATTTCATCTGAGTTCAGCCTCCTCTTAGGCTTCATATAAGAAAACTCATTCATCTGAGTTTTAGCCTCCGCTTAGGCTTCATATAAGACAATACTTCCCTGTTGAGTCAGCCTCCTCTTGGGCTTCGTTAAAAAGAACTCCTCATTGAGTTTAGCCTTCTCTTGGGCATCATACAATGAAAGAGACCAAGAAATCTCTTAACAGCCTCCTATTGGGCTTCCAATACAAAGAATCACCAGCTAGGATAGAACCCAGAGAGTATAATTTCCCGGTGAAATTGCTCTTAATTCCAAAAGGATGATTTCCCGGTGAAATCCCTTTTAAGACAAAGCCAGCCATACCCTATAGCTTCCTCTTGAGCTTCATACAAGGACCCTCGATGACCCTCAGAATGCCTCCTCTTGGGCTAACAATACAAGGACCCACGGGCTTCTTAAAAGCATCTCTTTAATCCAATCATTTTCTCCTTGAGATTTAGACGTTTATCATCTCTATGGAAGAAGTATCTCATCTATCACATCACATACAGTCAAAAACTTTTCAAACTCTTTTCAAACAAAACATCTTTCTTAAACATGTAAGTGGTAACGCTTGTACACTCAAGCAAAACACCTATAACTTACGATGAAAGATTTCAATCAAACTTTTCAAAAATGTATGTGATGAAATAGATTAGATACATTTTTCATGAGATGACATTAATCTCTCTTACTAACATCCGTTGCTTCCACTAGCATAAGTGGGAACTACGATTGCTCGACTTTCTCAACATCCTTTTGAGAATACGTGAGCCAAGGTCTCATCCTTGCCGAGCAAATTTCTTTCTCTCTCAGACCAAACAAACCATAGATCCCTGTAGATCCGAGCTACAAATGCTCTGATTCCCACTAGGGGATATGTATGTAGAAGATCCAAAGATCTTTGCGAGCACAATAATAACAAACATTAGGATCCCACATAATCTATCCTTCTTAAAATCCCAAAGGAGAAACTTTCCCGATCATAGAAATAGCAATTAAAACACACAAACATATCAAACATATTCATATATAAAGCTATGGATAACCATATATATTTAGGGTGCTCCATCTATTCCCTTTATATAACAAACCCCTTACCCGGAATCTCCCCAATGCGTTACGTCTAGTTTGCGCTAGTCGTTACGTATATCAAAATCAATTGAGGGTATTAACAGCTTTCCCCTTTTTCATAATCATTAAATCATATTTTCTTGTGTTGAAAATAATAAAGCTTGATGCTCGCGGAATCTTTATAAACAAATCAAAAGAGTAAATCATTTCGAGCCATAGAATCTGAATTCATATTCAATTCACTAGCGCGTCACTTTTTAACGCGAACACAGCCCAAGCCAAAGCGTTGCAAGTTTTCTCGAGCTATGAGTATCTTGTTTCACAGTCGGTAAACTTTTTGCTAAGGTAGTATATTGCATGCTCTTTTCGACCAGACTCGTCATGTTGCCCCAACACACACCCCATTGAGTTCTCTAACACTGTCAAGTACATGATAAGAGGTCTTCCTTGGCGACATCGGGATAGGAGGATTACATGGGTACTCCTTGATTTTGTCAAAAGCGATCTGGCAATCGTCATTCCATTCTACCACTTGATCTTTCTTTAGTAACTTGAAGATTGGCTCACAAGTAGCAGTTAGGTGTGCAAGGAATCTGGCAATGTAGTTCAATCGGCCCGAAACCTCGACTTCCTTCTCGGTGCGGGGGTGGCATCTCTTGAATAGCTTTAACCTTGGCGGATCAACTTCAATACCTTTACCGCGACAACAAACCCTAGGAGTTTACGGATCGACTCCAAAGGTGCACTTGTTGGGATTAAGCCTCGATCATACTTCTTCAACCTATCAAGCAGTTTACGCAAATGATCGAGATGTTCTTCTTGATCGTGATCAAGCTATCATATCGTCTCGTAGACCTCTATCTCGTGATGAATCATGTCATGAAATAATGTCACCATAGAACGCTGATAAGTGGCGCCGCGTTCTTTAGTCGAAACAGCATAACCTTGTAGCGAAAGTGCCCCACTGTGTAACGAAAGTTATCTTCTCCATGTCTTCAGGAGCCATTTTGATCTGATTGTAACCGGAGAAACCATCCATGTAGGAGAAAACCTTATGCTGAGCGGTGTTGTCAACCAGAATATCAATGTGAGGAAGTGGGAAATCGTCTTTCGGACTCACTTTGTTCAGATCTCTGTAATCCACACACATTCGTACCTTGCCATCCTTCTTAGGTACGGGTACCACGTTTGCAACCCACTGTGGATAGGAAGTAACAGCTAAGAAACCGGCGTTGAACTGCTTCATAACTTCGGCTTTGATTTTCTCTGACATCTCAGGACGCATACGATGAACCTTCTGCTTCACAGGGAGAAAACCTTCTTTTGTCGACAATCGGTGCACCACAATATCAACACTAAACCCGGCATGTCTTCGTATGACCAAGCAAAAACCTCAATATAATCTCGTAACATCCGAACCAACCTTTCTTTGACACTATTCTCAAGACCCGCTCCTATCTTGATCTTTTTTATTGTCTTCGTCAGTACCCAAATTCACAACCTCAACTTGCTCTTTGTGTGGCTGTATAACTCGATCTTCTTCATGTGATCGACAAGTTCTCCTGGCACTTCACAATCTTCCTCACCTTCGTCTTCGGCTTGGTAGATCGGATTATCGAAGTCATATTTAGCACTAGCATAGCTGTTATCAACGAGATTCGGAGTGATTCTGCAGTGTATCACGTGGGTGTGTGTAAGAAACACATAGCTTTTTGAAGGGGTGATAAAGTAAAAGAAAGCAACAATTGAATGCAAAGTCAACGATTTTATTGAATGAAAATATGCAAATGACGGATAATAACCCTCACAAGCGAGCCATGATGCCGGGCAAGGCACTAGGCTTTAGAGTTTTTGTTCAAAACATAGAAAATCGAAAAGCAAAACAAAACAAGAGCAATTACTCCTGTCTAAAGGAGATTGGTATGACGTCTTCAGTCTTCCAATTGCTGAGTCCGTTGTTGGGAGTTGGGAAGATCCACTTGTTGATGTCGAAGTCGTTGTCGTCATCTTCTATAGCATGGATTCCACTCTGGCTAATGCGGAAAGGAAGTTGGCCGGCACGCTCGCGGCGTATCATCTTCTGACCCTTGATGGTGAAGCCTAAACCAGTCTTGTCAAATTTGAAAGGAAGATCAGGGAGCTGTCCCCAAATAGTAGTACCTCCTTCTTCAACTGCAGCTTGAGCATCTTTCAACGAGGCCATCCTAGGCGGAGCTTTAGCAATTTCAGGAGTGACAGGAGAGTCAACAGGCATAACTCTGGGTATTGTTTCAAAAGCTTGGCAGGGAGTCTCAAAGAATTCACCTTCCATCTCGAGATATCGGAATGACTGTAGATGACTGACCATATATTCCTCTTCACCACATACTGTAACAACCTTCCCTTTCACCGGGTACTTCAGTTTCTGATGCAAGGTAGAGTAACGGCCTTTGCCCATGTATCAAGGGCGTCCAAGTAGACAAGAGTAAGTGGACGGATGTCCATGGCAAAGAAAGTGGAATCAAAAGTCGGGAACCGACTTTACAGGAGAATAAGCTCTCAAGGTCATTCGCTTAGAACCATCAAAAGCTCTCACAATTATATCCTTTGGGTCTCGAACCAACCCTTGATATCAAGTCGATCAAAAGAAGTCTTGGAAGGATATTGAGGCGAACCGGTATCCACCAAAACATGAGACAATGCGCCTTGCATTCAGGAGATGTGCAAGGCTTTGTTGTGTTTCTTTCCGGCAGGAGTCAAATCAGCATCAGAGAAGCCTAGGTCGTTGTTGGCAGCCAGGTTAGCAATACACACTTCAAACTGGTCAGTAGTAGTGTCTTGCGGCACATGATCATTCTTCAAAAACTTCACCAAGGCGTTAGCATGAGCCTCAGAGCACAAGAGCAGAGCAAGCATGGAGATCTTGGACGGAGTTTGTCCCAACTGTTCCACAACATTGTAGTCACTCTTCTTGATAATCTTCAGAATTTCCTCCATTTCTTGTTTGGAGGTGTCCTTAGTAACTTCCTTTGGTACTTCTGGCTGAGCAGGATGAGTCACTGGTTCTTTCCCTCTAGCTTGGGGAATCGATTGGATAGCGTGAATGCGAGCTGGAGTCGCGGTGTCTTTCGGAGGAGAGATATCTGGAGAGAACACCCTTCCGGTTCTGGTCACCTTACTTGATCCGATGATGTTGTCAATGTCAAGAATGGTAGCTTCAACTGTAAGATCTTCAATGGTCAGAGGTCTTGCTTGGCCATGATAGTAAACATCGACTCCATAATTCAAGGAATAGCTTTGTCGGAGGAATATGGCGGTCTTGGAGAAGTAATGATGAGAGGTGCTACTCTAGGCACAAGATCAGCAGAAATCCTTATTGTGTTAACATCAGCATAGTCTTCTGGGAAATCGTCACCCCATCCGGTTACCTTAACATCTTCAATAGGAATCTTGTAGCTCTCAGGAACAATGTACTTCACCATGTAATCATACTTTCCACTTGGCTGCCCCAAGGTATCCCATGCAGACGGTACAACTTCATTCACATCTTCGATCTTCAGTTTCTTAGACATGTCTTCACACAGACTCTCCACATGTGGTTTCAGGAATAGTATTTCACGGTTATCCATCATGCACGGAACACGTCTTCTTAACCAAGCACAACTATCAGTGCGAGATGGGCACCGGCAATTCTCTGGGCATCCTGGGTTGACACCGGCTTGCAGCAAATTCTTCTTAACAGTCATCAGAGGAATGGTCAAGTCATCTATGTTTAAGACATAAGTATCCTCACCAACAGCATTGGAACTTTTGTCATGGTTAGGCATAGGCGCATTGATCACATTCAAAGTCTCAGCGGAGGTCAAACTCAATCTTAGCCTCAATCATATCTTGAATCTTGTTCTTGAGCCCAACAATCATCGGTGTTATGTCGGGGCTATTGGAATGGTAAGCACTTAGCATTAGGGTTGTATCTCGAGAGAGGAAGTGTTGACATTTTGAGGAGGATCCTCGAGGTTATCAACTCTGTTTTCAACATGTGTTGTAAGGCTTGCGACAATGGCATGTTGATCTTAAATGTCTTAGTGGCGCATTACGGCTATGCGTTGTCTCGTGAGGTTGTCTTGATGTAGGATTAGAGATCCTGCCCCCCAGTTAGCGGTCGGTCTTGGCTCGGCTTTTCGACCATACGGCATTAGCTTCTTTCTTACCACCAAAAGATCTCTTCGCAGCATTTGAAGATGTCTCTACATGAATCTTCTCACTCTTAATACCAGCTTCAATGCGCTCTCCTGTCAATATCAACTCGGTGAATCCGGCTGAAGAGTTTCCAATCAGATGATTAAAGAACGGGCCTGTTAGTGTTCCCATAAACATATCAACCAACCCCCTATTGGACAAGGGTGGCTGAACTCTGCCTGCTAAATCTCTCCACTTCTGGGCATACTCTTTGAACTTCTCATCGCGACCCATAGACATGCTCTGTAGTTGCATGCGAGTGGGCGTCAATTCAGCATTGTACTCATACTGCCTGTAGAAAGCATCTGCCAAATCACTCCAAGTACGGATACGGTCATTCTCTAGATGATAATACCACTCCAATTGAGTTACGGACAAACTTTCTTGAAAATAATGCATCCTGACTTTACATCATCGATGTGGGGTTGATCTTTTGAACATAGGACTTCAAATGCAGCTTTGGACAAGACATGCCATCATACTTGAATTTTAGTTAGATATTACTAAACACAAAATTATGTATGTGCAAGATACATAATTAGGGTGTTTGGTGATTGTTCGCGTTAAAGGTGGCCTAGAGATTCGAATATGAATTGATTCTCGGCTCGAAATGATTTACTCTTTTGATTTGTTTATAAAGATGCCTTGAGCATCAAGCTTTATTATTTTCAACACAAAATATGATTTAATGATTATGAAAAAAGGGAAAGTTGTTAATACCCTCAATTGATTTTGATATGTGTAACGACTAAGCGCAAACTAGGCATTAGATTGGAGAGTAAGGGGATTGTTATATAAAGGGAATAGATGGAGCACCTAAATATATATAGTTATCTATAGCTTTATATATGAATACGTTTGATATGTTTGTGTGTTTTAATTGCTATTTCTATGATTGGGAAAGTTTCTCCTTTGGGATTTTAAGAAGGATAAATTATGTGGGATCCTAGTGTTTATTATTATTGTGCTCGCAAAGATCGTGGATCTTACGCATACATATCCTAGTGGGAATCGGAGCATTTGTAGCTCGGATCTAAAGGGATCTATGGTTTGTTTGGTCTGAGGGAGAAAGAAATTTGCTCGGCAAGGATGAGACCTTGTGCCTACGTATTCTCAAAAGGATGTTGAGAAAATCAGAGCAATTGTAGTTCCCACTTATGCTAGTGGAAAGCAACGGGATGTTAGTAAGAGACAGACAAATGTCATCTTAATGAAAAATGTATCTAATCTATTTCATCACATACATTTTTGAAAGTTGATTGATTAAAAATCTTTCGTCGTAAGTTATAGGTGTTTTGCTTGAGTGTACAAGCGTTACCACTTACATGTTTAAGAAAGATGTTTGAAAAATGATGATTGAATCTTTTAACTGTAAGTATTGGGTGTTTTGCTTGAGTGTACAAGCGTTACCACTTACAATTAAGAGATGTTTTTGTTTGAAAACAGTTTGAAAAAAGTTTGAAAAGTTTTTGACTGTATGTGATGTGATAGATGAGATACTTCTTCCATAGAGATGATAGATGTCTAAATCTCAAGGAGAAATTGATTGGATTAAAGGGATGCTTTTAAGAATCCCATGGGTCCTTGTATTGTTAGCCCAAGAGGAGGCATTCTGAGGGTCATCGAGGGTCCTTGTATGAAGCTCAAGAGGAAGCTATAGGGTATGGCTGGCTTTGTCTTTAAAGGGATTTCACCGAGAAACCATCCTTTTGGAATTTAGAGCAATTTCACCGGGAAATTATACTCTCAGGGTTCTATCCTAGCGTGGGTGATTCTTTGTATTGGAAGCCCAATAGGAGGCTGTTAAGAGATTTCCTGGTCTCTTTCATTGTATGATGCCCAAGAGAAGGCTAAACTCAATGAGGAGTTCTTTTGAGCGAAGCCCGAGGAGGTGACTCAGCAGTGGAGTGTTGTCTTATATGAAGCCTAAGCGGAGGCTAAACTCAGATGAATGAGTTTCTTTGTACAAAGCCCAAGAGAAGGCTAACTCTGTGGGAGAGTTATCTTGTATAAAGCCCAAGAGGAGGCTACAACTGTGGGGAACCTATTGGTTAGACTAATTGTTATGTTATAATTAGACAGTTGTATAAACAAGTGTGTGTGTGTGTGTGTGTGATATGTATTCACAGGATTTTATGAAGGAAATATAAACAATGCATGATGTTTATTTACAAGAGTTTATGAAATATAAACAAGTGTTTGTGGAGCGAGCGTTTAAAGCAGCGTAATTATTTACAAGTTTGAATTTGTGTACAAGGAAGTAAATATGTACGAGCAGTATTTATGTCGAGAGAAAGATGGATGTACATAGGAGGGTTGGGACTTACACCATAAGGGTGGCCCATTGATTTAAAAGAAGTTTCGGAGAATAATGCTCCTTTTAATATCAATGGTATTCGTATATGGAAACAAAAACAAATGATCGAAGTTTATCGTAAAAGGTATTTGTATTATACGGATAAAAGTTGTATGAGTATAAAAATAATTTGATATGTACAAGGAAAGTATGTATGTACAAAAGAATGTTTTGTTTATGTATACACAAGTGAAGTGAAAACAAGCGATAGAAGTTTGCATACTTGAGTATAAAAAGTATCTGTATTATGTACAGATAAAAATTGTATGTATCTGAAGAGAGTTTGGTATGTACAAAGAAATAATTATGTACATAAAAGAATGTTATGGGACTTACACCGTGAGGGAGGCCCATGATCGATTAGAAATTCGAGAGAAAGCGAATTCGGTTTTATCGTTTAAATCGGATCGATCATGGTAAAAGATGTAAGTTTGATGAAAAGTTTTGAAGAAATTATTTTTAAAAGTGTTTTGAAATTTGAAGTTCATTTATGAGAAGTTTTGAAAAGAATCGGAAGTCGAAAGTTTGAAAAATTCACCTTTTAGAGGTGTTTTGAAAAGTGTCAAAAGCGTCGTTTTCGGCTCGATTAAAACATAATCGGATGAAAGTTTTTCTGAAAATTTTGCACTATCATAAAATAGATGTATTTATTGACAAGTGTACAAAAAATCACCTCAAAATGAGGAGTTTTGATTGGTTAAAAAAAATGTTGAAGTTTGTAAGAAAAATGAAAAAAATATGAAAAGCTTTAAAAGAAATGGTCCTTTGGAGAGTTGAACCCATGACCATTGGGGTGGCTACGTGGCACAAAGGACTACGAGCAAGCTGGCAACCGCTGGGACAAGCGTGTTTTTATGTTTGTGAATCAAAACACGTGTAGATAACATATTGGAAAATTTGAATTTAAAAACTCAAGAACATGCGCGAAGCCATGTTCTTCCTCTTTGATTCTCAGATCCTATAATCCATGCTATAATCTTCGTTTCTCAATGAAATTAGATGAAGTAAACATGAAAGTTGCTCGATTTTTCACAAGGAACACGATGGTGGATGTTAATTGCATTTATTTTTGGTCTAACACGATTGGATTTCCAGAAATCGTGAAGAACCCTAGAACTGAAAATTCTAAATTAAATGATGTATGGTTGATGATTTTTCAATTTGTTTAAGGGTTTATGATCGTGTTAAGTGCAGAAAACAAATGGCCATGAGCTTTTTCATTTAAATCCAAGGAATTATGGGATTGAATTTTGATTTCATACCTGTTCAAGCTGAGATCGAAGGAGGTGTTAGAGTGTTTCCAGAACTTGTTTTGTGATTGTTATAGCATCATCGGCCTATGTGGGTGAGGAATGGTCGCTTGCTTTGAATCACTTTGAATTACTCCAGCCAAGTCCACACGCCGAAAATGGAAGCTCGATTTTGATGTTAGACATGTTACAGTTGGTTGTTTATGATTTGGATCATCCCTATGATGTTCAGGGATGATGTTTGGATGCTTGGAACACAAGTTAATCAAGCCTAAGATGGAATTCGAAACTTAAGGCAGTTTGTACAAGCATAATGACCATGGCATGCAATTCTGAGTTTCAGCTTTGATCATGTTGTTTTTAAGTTCTAGACAAGTTTCAAATGGATATTAGAATACATTAGACACCAATTTGATCAAAGATTTTCCTTAATTTTCAAAAATGCAAGTTTTGGCAATTTTAAACTATGTTACTTGATTTTGAAGAAAGAAGAGAGAAAGCATAACTTTGCATTGCTTTGGTGTGATTTGAACTTGAAAATGATGCTCTATTTATAGGCCAATAGTTCTGAAAATGTTAGGCACAAGTACAAGGCTTTGTAATTCAAAGATGCCTTAAAGGGCAAGAAAGACTTTTACAAAAGGAAAAAGGAAGCTTCCTCTTTTTACCATGTGTGAAAATATCAAATTGATCTTATCTCTTCTCAATTCTCTCTAGCTGATATTTATCAGCTCTAAACTCCATTTGGAAAGGTGGCATTGTTTCTAGATGAAGAAATCACAAAATGACCTATAAATGTGAAGTTTTGACCTTGAAAAACCATGTTCATGGAGCCTTATCTTTCAATTTCAAAAGTATAGCTAGACTCCATAGATTTGAGATCTACAACTTTCATGTTTTGAGTTTTTTCTAATTCAAAATGGAACTATGTGAAAAAATGCCATGAAGTTTGGAAAAAATAAGAAATTTTAACACTTAGAAATTTTTCTAAGTGTTGGAATTTTTGACTTTTTGTTGACTTTTCCAAATTCTTTGATTTTTTATGATCATGATGGATCATTTGAAGTATTTTGATGATTGAAAAAGTTTTGTCTTGAAAAAGTTGACCAAAAGTCAAAGTTTGACTTTTCTGTGTAGATGAAATTTCATCAGATGTTTACGAAATTGGTGATGAAGTCATGAACTTCGTGATGTTTTGAATCCAGAAATTATGTCAAGATGTTGTATCTAAGATATAATGACCAATCTCTATCCAAAAAAGTCATTCATTGCTCAAGAAATCAGAGAATACTCATCCTCGATCAAAACCCTAATTGGTCGATCCTCGATTGATCAATGAGAAAAGTTGGATATCTGAGGATTAGATGTTGATGTTTTGATAAAGATAGGCCAAATGAAGTGAGTAAATCTCAAACCCTAATTGATTTCCTCTTGAATCAGATGAAAATCTGATGAAACCCTAATTTGGCTTGTGAATGCTACACCCGATCAATGTTGTTCTAAGCTGTTAGTGATGCAATGATGCAAATGTAAGGTGGTATATTAGGTCAAAAATTGGGGTATGATGATGCCCTATTTAAGTTTCTTTAACACGAGAGATGAAGATGAATATCTTCTTTTGATAGGTGTAAAGAGACTTAAATATCGAGAATCATAAATTTTGGACCTAAGATACCAAAAGATCTGATGATGCAAAATGATTGTAAAAGTTTTAACCAGATGACATGGTGGGGAAAAACTTGTGAGGATGACTCGATCTGTTTGAGAAAAGAGGACCATGTTTGTTGGGAAACACGCAAAATGTCTCGCTGGGGAAAAGAGATTCACAAAACATGTGAATATCAGTTTTATTTTAAGAAACAAAGAGATTACCTTCAGTCAGCCTTGTGACAATGTTCAAGGTAAGTGAAAATGATATTACCAATTTATCAGCCTTGTGATAGTTGTGGTAAGGAGTTCTGAAGATATTACCAATTATCAGCAAAGTGATAACTATAACAAGGTAAATCTTTGAAAAATTTTGTTGAGTATTCACTTTGTGAATATCCGACCAAATGATGGAAACAGATCTTAAATGAGTTTTGAAGATATTACCAATTATCGACAAAGTGATAACTACAACAAGGTAAATCTTTGAGATATATTCTGGGTATTCACCTTGTGAATAACAGACGATGAAAAGCAGAACTCAAATGAGTTTCTACTTTCTTGGATACAATCTTCTGAGGATCTCTCTTTTGAGAAGGCGGGCATTTTGATCGGAAGACACGGGTTTTCTTTTAGGGAAAGACATTTCTTTGAGGGATTTCTCGTATGGTCGTGATTTGACCTTGTTGAGAAGAACAAACTTTCATGACAAGTTTAGGAATGAAGAGAAAAATAAGCGACTCAAACGATGAGGCTATTGCTTATTTGCTTTGTTAATTATAGACAGGATTCTATCCAGGAACGAACTAGAAAGAAAGAGTCAATCAAGACATTGTTCACGATGAGGAATGATCTCGGTGGGGAGCGTGGTAGAGAAAAAAATGTATTTCTCTGCTTTGGGATAATCTACTGGGGATATGATCAAACCTACATGAATAAGTGCGATTTAAACCAGTGAGATGGAAGCAAACGTTTTTGAGGAATGCAAAAATGCATAAATGATGCTATTATGTATGAATGTCATGAATGTTATATGCATGCTAACAATACTTGACAAAGACACTAAAGAGGCATTTGGGAAAAGGACCGTGTCACAGTTCGAACAAATACTTAGCAATATCCGCAGCAATGGTGTTAGACGTTGCTGATGAAGGATCTGAGTTGCATGCTTTAAACTTTCGAAGAAAGGCATTTTATTGGCAACTTTGTTGGGAATTCTTTTTGGATAAGAATACCGTCCTTTGATGATTTCTGCTGAGGAGAAGACTTCTGTAGCAGTCGTTCTTATCCTTCGGAGATCGAGACACTTATGGAGAGACTGTCGAAGTTCTTTCCGTGTTCATAGTTTCAAAGGAACATTTTTGCTTTCTGTTTCAAAATTTTGAAGTAAAAATTCATTTAAAACTTTTAGCTTCAAAAGTGATTTTCACAATAAAAGCGTTATTTTGCAAAGCGAGAATAAAGTAAGGATTGCAAACAAAAGGCCTGAGGCTCAAATTTATTGATAGAATGGTAATCAAAGGCGTAATTCCATGAGCTATTTACAAGAGTTGGAAATGATAATTTATTGGGAAAAGGCTACATTGAAAGTAAATAACCACTATTATCCCTAACAACTTGAATTCCCCTTACTTGTTGCTTGAAGATTTGATTGAAGATCCGTTGATGGAGGATTCTTGATTGATAGATTGATTACTTTTCATTTTTGTATCCTTATTTTTGCCTAGATTGCCTTTTCGGTTTTCAATCTACCGGATAATTTCTGTTTATTGTCTCTAATTTTGCTGGACCGCTTTTTAGGTTTTCAATCCACCAAGGCGCTCATTTTGCCTAAGCCGCCTTTTCGGTTTTCGACTTACCAGCTGTTCTTTTGTTTTTTAGGCAAAGTATTTCTTGTTGCATTAGCATTCAGGATGTGGGAGTTCATCACCATCCATGGTTGTGAGAGTCATAGCTTGAAAAGCTTCTTTTGACGATGTATGGGCCTTCGTAATTAGGAGTCCATTTGCCCTAGTATCGGTTGGAAAGAGAATCTTTTTAAGCACGAGTCGCCTTCTCGGAATTCACGAGGTCGGACCTTTTTGTCAGCTTTCTTCATTCTTCTTTGATACAATTGTCCATGACACAGGCGGTCGGCACTTTTCTTGATTAGGTTCGATTGATCATATACGCTTTGACACCATTCAGCCTCAGATAACTTAGTTTCCATGAGAACTCTCATTGACGGAATCTCAACTTCTACGGGGAGCACTGCTTCCATGCCGTATACCAGAGAAAAAGGAGTTGCCCCTGTTGAAGTGCGTACTGAAGTACGATACCCATGCAGAGAAAATGGCAGCATTTCATGCCAGTCTTTGTAAGTGATGATCATTTTCTGGATGATCTTTTTGATGTTCTTGTTGGCAGCTTCAACAGCGCCGTTCATCTTTGGCCGGTAAGGAGACGAGTTATGGTGCTCAATCTTGAATTCCTCACACAGTTCTTTCACCATCTTGTTGTTCAAGTTTGATCCATTGTCTGTAATGATCTTGCTTGGAATTCCATATCGGCAAATGAGGTTGTTCTTGATGAACCTCACCACCACTTGTCTTGTAACGTTGGCGTAAGACGCAGCTTCGACCCATTTGGTGAAGTAATCAATAGCCACTAGAATGAAGCGATGTCCGTTGGATGCTTTTGGTTCAATCATCCCAATCATGTCAATGCCCCACATGGAGAAAGGCCAAGGAGAGGAGAGAACATTGAGTAGAGTTGGTGGCACATGGATCTTATCTGCGTAGATCTGGCACTTGTGACATCTTTTGACATGTTTACAGCAATCGAATTCCATCGTTATCCAATAGTATCCTGCTCTCAAGATTTTCCTAGACATTGCATGCCCATTTGAGTGGGTTCCAAAGGATCCTTCATGCACTTCATGGATGATTGTATACGCTTCTAATGCATCGGCGCATCGAGTAGGACCATGTCGAAGTTTCTTTTGTACAACACATCTTCATTGAGGAAGAAGTTTCTAGAAAGCCTCCTTAGAGTTTTCTTATCCTTGTACGATGCCCCAAGTGGGTACTCTCGTGTTTGAAGGAAACGTTTGATGTCGTGGAACCACGGTTTATTGTCGAAGACTGCTTCAGTTGCAAATACATATGCAGGTCTTTCAAGGCGTCTGATGCGGATTCTGGGCATATCATTCCAATCGTTGACTTTGAACATGGAAGATAGAGTAGCCAAGGCGTCTGCCATCCGATTCTGATCTCGAGGGATATGATGCAGTTCAACTTTGTTGAAGAAAGTCAACAAACGTCTTGCATAATCTCTGTAAGGAATTAGACCAAGATGATGAGTTTCATACTTGTCTTTGATTTGATTGATCACAAGGGCTGAGTCTCCGTATATATCAAGGATCTTGATCCTCAAGTCGATGACTTCTTCGATACCCATGATGCAAGCTTCGTATTCTGCGATGTTGTTGGTGCAATCAAATAGCAATCTGGCGGAAAATGGGATATGAGAACCCTCGGGAGTGATGATGGCCCGATTCCATTGCGAAGATATTAAGCGCTCCATCAAAGATTAGACCCCATCGGATTACGGATCGGTCCTTCTTGGTAGCGGTTCGTCGCAATCTTTCATCTTCAAGTACATAACATCCTCGTCGGGAAGTCAAATTTGAGAGATTGGTATTCGTTGGTGGTGATAAGCCAAGTGATCGGCGAGAATGCTTCCTTTGACCGCTTTTTGCGTGGTCTTGGATGTGATATTCGGATAGCGACATTTGCCATCGAGCAATTCTTAGGTTAAGGCGGGCTTTTCAAAGGCGTACTTGATCGGATCCATTTAGAGATTAACCAAGTCGTGTGATTGATCATGTATTGGCGGAGGCGTTTTGAAGCCCACAAAGCGCGACATGTTTTCTCGAGCATGGAGTACGAGTTTCACGATCTGTGAACTTTTTACTCAAGTAGTAAATGGCATGCTCCTTCTTCGGTGTCATCTTCTTGTCCAATCGCACCCATGGACTCTTCTAATGCGGTAAGGTACATGATTAACGGTCTTTCTTCAGCTGGAGGGATCGGTATTGGTGGTTCGGCGGTATTCCTTAATCTTGTCAAAAGCTTTTGGCAATCGGTGTCTACACAACCTTTTGATCTTTGCGGAGAAGTTTGAATATCGGCCCGGTAGCGATCATTTGAGAGATGAATCGGAGATGTAATTCAATCGTCAAGAAATCCTCTTACTTGCTTTTCCGTATGTGGCGTAGGCATTTCTTGAATAGCCTTGACTTTGTCGGGTCAACTTCAATACCTCTTTGGTGACGAAGAAACCTAGGAGTTTTAGGATCTTACCCAAAGGTGCACTTGTTAGGGTTCGATGGAATTTCCTTAGTCGTTGAAACAACTTCAAGAGATACTCTATATGCTCATCTTGATGTGGACTTTGCTATCATGTCGTCACGTAGACTTGATCTCTTTGTGCATCATGTCATGGAAGAGAGTAGTCATCGCCCTTTGGTAAGTTGCGCTGCATTCTTTAATCAAGCGGCATTACTTTGTAGCAAAAAGTGCCCCATGGCGTGATGAAGGATATCTTCTCCATGTCTTGGGAGCCATTACGATCGATTGTAACGGAGAAACCGTCCATGAAGGAAAAGGCGTTGAATTTTGCGATGCTATCCACTAGCATGTCAATATGCGGAGCGGGAAATCGTCTTTCGGACTTGCCTTGTTCAGTCCGATAGTCGACACATTCGACCTTTCCATCTTTTTGGAGCAGACACTATGTTGGCTAGCCATTGAGGATATTCGGAGTGGCGAGGAAACTGCGTCGAGCTATTTTGAACTTCCTTTTGATTTTATCGGCCATATCGGGGTGAACTCTTCTCGGTTTACTTAGCGGTGGACACTCGGTTTTAATGGCAAATGATGCTCCACGATCTTTGGTATCTAAACCCGACATGTCTGGTAGGACCAAGCGAACACATCAACATATTCTTTGAGAAGATTTATCAGTTTGCCCTTGACGTTGCTGTCGGGTGAAGCTCCGATATTTACTTCTTTTTTATCTTCCTCAGAACCCAAGTTGATTACTTCGGAGGTTCTTTGTGAGGTGAATGATCCTTTCCTCGTGCTTTAGTAGTCGAGAAATCTCATCTGGGATCTCTTCTTCAACTTCTTCCTCGGCGACTTCACAGGGGATTTCAAAGTTGGGAGAGAGCATAGAGTTATTGCTTTCAATGGATTTGTCCATCATTGTCTGCATATTTGATTTATGTTTGATTAATTAACTCCTTATCATCATTTTTTTTGAAGAAAGTTAATGTGAAAGTGTATTATTTTTTTATTGTGTTTTTAGGATTATCATTTCCAAGAAAGGGTAAAATGAAAATAAACACGATGTAGAAACAAAACAACGCGTTTTATTTATGATTCACGATATGAAGCAGGCCTAAAATACAAACTCATTTGTCTTGGGCAAGGCGAAGAGAAATTATTTTAAAAGCTAAACCCTATAAAACATCTCTACACTTTGGGCAGTGAGAGTTCAAAACAAAAGCAAAGATAAACTACTTAGAACTAGGGCGTTAGTCCGAACTTCAGCGGGTTTCAGTGGTGCGAACTCCTTGGAAGTCGAGGTACTGGTAATTTTCCTTTTGGTTTAACCCTTGAGTAGACTTTGGTCGTTGTTTGAGCGGTTTTGAAGACTACGGGCGATGGACTTTGCCTCTCGTCTTGCTAAAGGCGTCTTCTTCCGCTTGATGAGCAGATCGAGAAGTATGGGATCTGACATATGTGCTTCTGTTGATCTTTGTGTTGAATTCGAGGATGTACCCTCAATCTTGAGTGAAGAGACTCGTTGTCGGTGACACTTTCCACGTATCGAATCGTATTCTTGATCTGGTGATCACGTTGATGTAGTGGTAATCGGGATCGATTTAACAAACTCTCTGGCGTTAAAGCGAAGTCTTCATTTGGGATCTCGATTGGTGATTAGATTGAGAAGCGCAAATTCTTCTTCGATTGACTAGGGTACTCAAAAATCACCCATCGATTTTGGATATCTTCGATTCGATTTTTGAGCTTTTGATGTATTTCACCATATAGTCAAATTTACCTTGGGTTCTCCCAGGTATCCCAAACTTGGAAGGACGGTGGATTTTCATGTCGTTGCGGGACATGTCTTTGAATTGATCGATCGGTAGCGTCAATTCCTCTTGAGACACATATTCAGGGCTGTTTAAATAAGTGCTCCACTCTTCAGATTCAGAGGGATCCTCTTCATCATCTTCAATGGTTACAATGCTAACTTCTTGGAGAACAGGGTTTAAGAAACCCCCACTGTTGAATACTTCTTTGATTGGACGAAGTTGCTTGTCTTTGGAGAATACGGTGTGAACGAGTCCGCTTTGTTTCGTTCTTGACAGGTTTGATTACTTGTCCCCAACCTTCAGCATTGCCCTCTTTTACTATCCGTGCTGCTTCTTTATACGAAGAGATAGATGATCTATTTTTGTTGGTAGATTCATCTTCTAACGGATGTTCTGGGAGATGTGTCCCTTCAACGTCATTAGCTGTGATGAAAGAGAAACTGGACAAATGGCTTATGAGCAAAGCTTGTTCACCGAGGATGGTTACTAACTTTCCATTTACTGTGAATTTTAATTTCTGATGGAGAGTGGAAGTTACTGCTCCTGCCTCATGGATTCAAGGTCTTCCTAGTAGACAACTGTAAGCAGCTGGTACATCCATGACTCGAAAAGTGATTTGGAAAGTGTGCGGACCAATTGTCATTGGGAGATCTACTTCCCCAATAACTGACTTTCTTGACCCGTCAAAGGCTCTTACTACTATGTCATTGAACTTCATTGGTGTCCCTTTGTAAGCCAAACGAGAGTGTCGTCTTCGGCATTATGTTCAAAGATGAACCAGTATCTACCAATACATTGGACAGGGAATCTGATTGGCAAATCATTGAGATGTGCAAGGCCAAGTTGTGATCTTTCCCTTCCTCTGGAAGTTCCTCGTCACTGAAACTTAGATTATTACAATTGTTATGTTGGAACAATACCTCCAAGCTGTAGTCACATCATGGTCTACATAGGCTTGGTCTAGTACCTTCATTAAAGCTTCTCGATGAGCTTCGGAGTTGAATAGTAGAGACAGTATTGAAATCTTGGAAGAGTGCATCATTTGATCCACGACTCGGTATTCACTTTTCTTGATTAACTTGATTATCTCATCAAAGTGCGTTGGGGAAGACCAACATTTGTGCTTGGGTTAACAAGAATCGTTGCAGGATTCTCGGAAGATATGCTGGATTTTGTCGACAACGAGGAGCGCGGTCTTAGTGGTAATGGAGTATGTACTCGTCCACCGTGTCACTCGTCCGATTTCATTATATTAACATTATGGAAGAGTAGGCATGGGTTTCTTCTTCCCATCCTCTATCAGGGTTGCATTGTATTGGTAAGGAATTGCTTTGGTAGGCTGTATGGAGCAGGACCGGGTGGGCAAATCACCAAAGGAGACTACGGGGTCTTGGGCTGCATTCAAGCTCCACATGTTTGGGTATGTTGAAACAAGGGATGATAACGTTTACTTGGGATTTTCGAGTTGATATCGAGACTAAAAGCTCATGCGGAAAATGCCCTACTGTATTTCCGTCATGGTCATCTCTGTATCTGTAGATCTATAGGTCACCGATATCTAATAATCGCTGAATGTCTGCTTTTATGGTGGGACATCCTTGAATATCTTTGGAGCAGATATGGCAAGCTGCGTGATCGTGCTTAGTGAAGGTGCTCATTGTCTTGTATGTTTCATGGAGATGCACCAAGTTTCCTCGATTAAGTTTACGTGCGTGACAAGGTACTGTTTGTATTTCTTAGCATCGATTCATGAGTGTCCACTATTTGGGAAGTGGATTTGCTTGCATATTCGGACTTGTATTTCTGAAGGAAAGAAGATTAGATCTCACTAATCTCGTACTTCTTCCTTTAATGCTATGCAATGCTCAAGGTCATGGCAGGTGCCCCTTGGTGAAAAGGGCAAGATCGTCTTTTGTACCACCACGGTAATTTTTAGGATTGGAGGTGGTGACCTTATGCATGTCGAGGTTCTTTTCTATTAGCGCAGGTAAAGTTACGTGTACGTCATTGGAATTGGGTCGGCGTAACCCGGCGTCGGTTTTGATTGTTAAGCTGAGTCTGTGAGGTTGAGTTGTTGATTTTGTTGAAGTGCGGAGCAATTCACGTATTTAGACTTGTGTTGTGGTGGTGCTATGGCGCTACACTGTTGGTGACATTCTTACGTGGTTTCCCTCGGGATACCATTCCTATGTCATGTTCTTTTTTCTTTGGGAAACTGGTTCCTACCTTCCTAGTTCCACTAGAAGATCCTGCTTCCTTGGTTAGGCGTCCGGTTCGAACCCCTTCTTCTAATCGCACTCCCATGCTCACCATCTCGGTGAAATCTCCAGGAGCGCTGGCGATCATTCGTTCGTAGTAAAATGGGCCAAGAGTATTTAAGAATACCTTGGTCATTTCTTTTTCTTCTAAGGGAGGGTTGACTTGGGCGGCAATTTCCCTCCATCGTTGCGCATATTCTTTGAATGTCTCTCTTTCTTTCTGAGACATGGAGCGGAGTTGGTCCCGATCGGGAGCCATATCCAAGTTGAACTTATATTGCTGTACAAAGGCTTCACCTAAGTCATTGAATGTTTGGATACTTACTGTCTAATCCATGTACCACTTGATCGGCAGGTGAGACTATCTTGGAAGTAGTGGATTAACAACTGGTGATCTTCGTTGTAGGTATACATTTTCCTGGCATACATCGTGAGATGACTTTGTGGACAGGAGTTTCCTTTGTACTTCTCAAAGTCAGGGACTTTGAATTTTGTAGGTATCCTTACGCGAGGAACTAAACACAGATCCTGGGCGTTTTTCCCAAACAGTTCTTTCCCACTAATCGTTTTAATTTCAAGCTGCATTTTGAGTTCACGGAGATTCTCCATTGAGCCACGTGTTATTTCTGGAATATGGTGAACTTCTTCATCCATGGTAGTGTGCACTACGGAAGCTGAGTTCGTCGTGATGGGTTGAGAAACTATCATTGTCACTTGAGGAAGAGTTACTCCACGTTGCGGAGTAAGTGTTGAGTTTTGCTGCAAAGTAGGTATTTCAAGCGGGGTTGTTTGTATTTGAGAAGTCGGTTGGCGAATTCCGATGCCAAAGTTAAAAGGCATGCCCATGGATAGGCATCTTGAAGAGTGAGGCAGTTAAGCTGGAGTAGTAGCATCCTCTGAAATCGCTACTTGATTTTGACTCGATGTCGCTTGTTGACTTTGCGCTCGATAATGAGTTGACCAAGGCGTGAGTCTCTCCACTTCTTCTTGCGGTGTTGTTCTTGTACTCAGTTCAACATTATCTTGTTTAAATCCTTCCATTACTTTTCTTCTTTTTGATCTTGTATTGTATGTTCGAGTTGGCTGTGGACGCGGTCGAGAAACTCTAAGACGTGACAGCTTGGCGATCTTTTCCTATCTGTTCAAACTGTTCAAGTATCAGACTCTAGACAATATGCAAAGTATGATGCATGGTTATGATTGTAAAGAAAGAGTTCCAAAGAATTTACGCTAAAAGAGATATTTCTGGCAAATATTTGGATGGAAAACACGAATTTTATTGATTATTGAAAGAAGATTACAACAATATTGTTTTTTTGGAGCATTGCTCACACAAATGATAAAATAAATGATAAAATTACAAACTAAGTTGAACTAATTAAATATCTTCGTCGGATGAAGATCCAAAGGCTTGATGCAGCTTCAACTTCAGGATTTCTTTTCCATAGTGAGCTTTTAGTTCAGCTTTCTCGGCTTTTAGCTTGCTGATGACTTTCCTCCACTCGTCGGGAGCAGGATCACTGGTTGTCATTTCCTCAAGCTTTCTTTTCCTTTCTTTGACGTATCTTTTGATCGCGTTATCCTTCTGGCGAATCTTCTCATCTTTCTCCATGAGCCACTCATCCTGGAAGTAAAGCGTCTTTTCATGATCTTTGACTTGCTTCTTGAGCTTCTCATTTTCGAGATTAGTCTTAAGGAATTTGTTTTCCAAAGCTTCTTTCTCAAGCCTTATCTTGGCCAAAGCTTCTTGGTATTCTCCCATAGTTTCGACGGGAAAAATTGTTGATTTGGAAGCTGTTGAGAACATGGGATCTTCATAAGCGTAAGGCATTCGAAATTCCTTCGCTCTTTTCTTTACCCAAGAAGTGTAGGTTTCCATGGCTACACAATTCTTTGCTTTCCCTTTTTCTTTCCTTCGGATGTGATGCCAAGCTTTGATCATCCTAGCTTTCAATCCCTGGGAATCCTCTCCTTCATGATAGAAATAGCTTTCTACTGTAAATCCAAGAGGTTTACTAGAGTTTGCGTATCCGAGTTGACGTTTCGCCAGGAAAGGGTTGTAGTTGATTCCTCCTTTCGTGCCGATGAGAGGTACGTTGGCAAATTCTCCACAACTCTCAATGATTTCCATCTCATTGTCTGCCAAGGTATACCAATGGATATAAATCGTTTGTGAGAGACATGAGTCTTCTTGACCAATGCCACTCGTCTTTGTTTCGCGGAAGATAGGAGATTTAGGCAAGTGTGAGACAATCCATTTGAAAAAGAGGTACACAACACACGATAGTTCCGTCTCCTTGGCGATTCCTATGATGAATGGAAAATCGTATCACCAGCGGTGGGAGCAGGATTTCCAATCGGAAAGATCCTTATGGCGTTGATATCAACGAAATTTGGGACGTTGAAACAACACCAATCCATAGAGGAGCAAAGCTAAAATAGCTTCAAAGGCTACCATACTAACCGGAGAATTTAAGAGCCTTCTCCATTAGGAACTTTGAAGTCGAGTCCTAAGAGTTTTCCTCTGGTAGTTAGGTTTTGTCTATCTCGATTTCTTTAAATGAGTCATCGTTGCAATGGTGGTGACTTAGGAATGGCTTCCAAACCATTGAAAGGCACTTTGTCGATCTTGAGATACCTAGGATATCGCGTACTCTTCCAAAGTAGGCATCAGCGATAATCGGGGAAAGTGAAACAATGATGGATCGTAGAACGAGCGAAAGTTTTGAGAAGTCCTTCATCAGCGTTAGCGTTCGGAAGAGTTAAAAGAGTTCCATAGCGTTTTGAAATCGAGGGATCTTCTACCAAGGATGCTAACTCTTTCAACTTTCCTACATCGAATTCTAAAAGTATCTCTTGGTGAATCTTCCTCGGCGTCCATCACTCTAACCTAAAATATTTTACAAAATAAATCTCTAAATTCTTTGGAAATGGGAAGAGAAATGAAGTTCTTTTTGAATGAATGAATGCATGAATCGGCAAACATGGTTAGTAGTTATACACATGGGGCGTTGAAGTCACGAGCATGAGGCCAACGATAAGAATCAACGTGGTTAAGTTCTAAGGGCTTATTCATCGTGAAGCGGGTTCTCGATATCTGAGCTCAACACTCATCTTTGAAATATTATCGGTTTGTTGAATACTCGATGGTCCAAGAATATTTTTCAAGAGAAACTACTTTGATCGTAGTCTCGCATGACAATTACTCTAGGCTTACACCGAATAATCTACACTACATCCTAAATGGCGGGATGGGTTATGTGTTCTCACCAACTTCTCAAGTTCCTTGAAAGCACCATGTCTTCGCAAATACTTGCTAAACACAAATACTCCCAAGACAACCTCCAAGAGAGAGATATTAACCGTAAGTATTGAGACTTCTCACGTATCAATACCTCCACCTAGATCTTAAAATGTTTCTTAAATCCGGGTTAGGATTTCTTTCCATCGAGATGAAATCGCGAAACACACAATAAAGAAAACAGACATATGCATAATATGAAAGCTTTGTCCCTTTCTTTTCTTTTGAAAACAAAAAGCTTGGTGCTCTTGAGCGAGTCACATTTTTTGAAAATCAAAGTTTCAGTACTCCCAGTAGTCGCCATTTTTATTCGCGTTAAAGGTGATGCGCTAGAGGATTCGAATATGAATTGATTCTCGGCTCAAACGATTTACTCTTTTGATTTGTTTATAAAGATGTCATGAGCATCAAGCTTTATTATTTTCAACACAAGAAAGATGATTTAATGATTATGAAAAAAGGGAAAATTTAATACCCTCAATTGATTTTGATATGCGTAACGACTAAGCGCAAACTAGGCATACGCATTGGGAGATTCGAGTAAGGGGATTGTTATATAAAGGAATAGATGGAGCACCCTAAATATATATAGTTATCTATAGCTTTATATATGAATACGTTTGATATGTTTGTGTGTTTTAATTGCTATTTCTATGATTGGGAAAGTTTCTCCTTTGGGATTTTAAGAAGGATAAATTATGTGGGATCTAGTGTTTATTATTATTGTGCTCGCAAAGATCATGAATCTTACGCATACATATCCCTAGTGGGAATCGAGCATTTGTAGCTCGGATCTAAAGGGATCTATGGTTTGGTGGGAGGAGAAAGAAATTTGCTCGGCAAGGATGAGACCTTGTGCCTACGTATTCTCAAAAGGATGTTGAGAAAATCAGAGCAATCGTAGTTCCCACTTATGCTAGTGGAAAGCAACGGGATGTTAGTAAGAGACAGACAAATGTCATCTTAATGAAAAATGTATCTAATCTATTTCATCACATACATTTTGAAAGTTGATTGATTAAAATCTTTCGTCGTAAGTTATAGGTGTTTTGCTTGAGTGTACAAGCGTTACCACTTACATGTTTAAGAAAGATGTTTGAAAAATGATGATTGAATCTTTTAACTGTAAGTATTGGGTGTTTTGCTTGAGTGGACAAGCGTTACCACTTACAATTAAGATATGTTTTTGTTTGAAAACAATTTGAAAAAAAGTTTGAAAAGTTTTTGACTGTATGTGATGTGATAGATGAGATACTTCTTCCATAGAGATGATAGATGTCTAAATCTCAAGGAGAAATTGATTGGATTAAAGGGATGCTTTTAAGAAGCCCATGGGTCCTTGTATTGTTAGCCCAAGAGGAGGCATTCTGAGGGTCATCGAGGGTCCTTGTATGAAGCTCAAGAGGAAGCTATAGGGTATGGCTGGCTTTGTCTTTAAAGGGATTTCACCGGGAAACCATCCTTTTGGAATTTAGAGCAATTTCACCGGGAAATTATACTCTCAGGGTTTTATCCTAGTGTGGGTGATTCTTTGTATTGGAAGCCCAATAGGAGGCTGTTAAGAGATTTCCTGGTCTCTTTCATTGTATGATGCCCAAGAGAAGGCTAAACTCAATGAGGAGTTCTTTTGAACGAAGCCCAAGAGGAGGTGACTCAGCAGAGTCTTGTCTTATATGAAGCCTAAGCGGAGGCTAAACTCGGATGAATGAGTTTCTTTGTACAAAGCCAAAGAAGGCTAACTCGTGGGAGAGTTATCTTGTATAAAGCCAAGAGGAGGCTACTGTGGGAACCTATTGGTTAGACTAATTGTTATGTTATAATTAGGCAGTTGTATAAACAAGTGTGTGTGTGTGTGTATGTATTCACGGAGTTTATGAAGGAAATATAAACAATGCATGATGTTTATTTACAAGAGTTTATGAAATATAAACAAGTGTTTGTGGAGCGAGCGTTTAAAAAGCGTAACTTGATTATTTACAAGTTTGAATTTGTGTACAAGGAAGTAAATATGTACGAGCAGTATTTATATCTGAGAAAGATGGATGTACATAGGAGGGTTGGGACTTACACCATAAGGGTGGCCCATTGATTTAAAAGCAGTTTCACGGGGAATAATGCTCCTTTTAATATCAATGGTATTCAGTGTATATGTACAGATGAAACAAAAACAAATGATCGAAGTTTATCTGTAAAAGGTATCTGTATTATGTACAGATAAAAGTTGTATGAGTATAAAAAGAATTTGATATGTACAAGGAAAGTATGTATGTACGTAAAAGAATGTTTTGTTTATGTATACACAAGTGAAGTGAAAACAAACGATAGAAGTTTGTCTGTACTTGAGTATAAAAAGTATCTGTATTATGTACAGATAAAAATCGTATGTATCTGAAGAGAGTTTGGTATGTACAAAGATATAATTATGTACATAAAAGAATGTTATGGGACTTACACCGTGAGGGAGGCCCATGATCGATTAAGAAATTCGAGAGAAAACGAATTCGGTTTTATCGTTTAAATCGGATCGATCATGGTAAAAAGATGTAAGTTTGATGAAAAGTTTTGAAGAAATGATTTTTAAAAGTGTTTTGAAATATGAAGTTCATTTATGAGAAGTTTTGAAAAGAATCGGAAGTCGAAAGTTTGAAAAATTCACCTTTTAGAGGTGTTTTGAAAAGTGTCAAAAGTGTCGTTTTCGGCTCGATTAAAACATAATCAGATGAAAGTTTTTTCTGAAAATTTTTGCACTATCATAAAATAGATGTATTTATTGACAAGTGTACAAAAAATCACCTCAAAATGAGGAGTTTTGATTGGTTAAAAAAAATGTTGAAGTTTGTAAGAAAAATGAAAAAAATATGAAAAGCTTTAAAAAAAATGGTCCTTTGGAGAGTTGAACCCATGACCATTGGGGTGGTTACGTGGCACAAAGGACTACGAGCAAGCTGGCAACCGCTGGGACAAGCGTGTTTTTATGTTTGTGAATCAAAACACGTGTAGATAACATATTGGAAAATTTGAATTTAAAAACTCAAGAACATGCGCGAAGCCATGTTCTTCCTCTTTGATTCTCAAATCCTATAATCCATGCTATAATCTTCGTTTCTCAATGAAATTAGATGATGTAAACATGAAAGTTGCTCGATTTTTCACAAGGAACACGATGGTGGATGTTAATTGCATTTATTTTTGGTCTAACACGATTGGATTTCCAGAAATCGTGAAGAACCCTAGAACTGAAAATTCTAAATTAAATGATGTATGGTTGATGATTTTTCAATTTGTTTGAGGGTTTATGATCGTGTTAAGTGCAGAAAACAAATGGCCATGAGCTTTTTCATTTAAATGCAAGGAATTATGGGATTGAAGTTTGAGTTCATACCTGTTCAAGCTGAGATCGAAGGAGGTGTTAGAGTGTTTCCAGAACTTGTTTTGTGATTGCTATAGCATCATCGGCCTATGTGGAAGTAGGAATGGTGCCTTGCTTTGAATCACTTTGAATTACTCCAGCCAAGTCCACCTGCACAGTCTGAAAATGGAAGCTCGATTTTGATGTTAGACATGTTACAGTTGGTTGTTTATGATTTGGATCATCCCTATGATGTTCAGGGATGATGTTTGGATGCTTGGAACACAAGTTAATCAAGCCTAAGATGGAATTGAAACTTAAAGCGTTTGTACAAGCATAATGACCATGGCATGCAATTCTAAGTTTCAGCTTTGATCATGTTGTTTTAAGTTCTAGACAAGTTTCAAATGGATATTAGAATACATTAGACACCAATTTGATCAAAGATTTTCCTTAATTTTCAAAATGCAAGTTTTGGCAATTTTAAACTATGTTACTTGATTTTGAAGAAAGAGAGAAAGCATAACTTTGCATTGCTTTGGTGTGATTTGAACTTGAAAATGATGCTCTATTTATAGGCCAATAGTTCTGAAAATGTTAGGCACAAGTACAAGGCTTTGTAATTCAAAGATGCCTTAAAGGGCAAGAAAGACTTTACAAAAGGAAAAGGAAGCTTCCTCTTTTTACCATGTTTGAAAAATTCAAATTGATCTTATCTCTTCTCAATTATCTCTAGCTGATATTTATCAGCTCTAAACTCCATTTGGCAAGGTGGCATTGTTTCTAGATGAAGAAATCACAAAATGACCTATAAATGTGAAGTTTTGACCTTGAAAAACCATGTTCATGGAGCCTTATGTTTCAATTTCAAAAGTATAGCTAGACTCCATGGATTTGATATTTCTTTGACATTTTGGAACGCTTGTTTCAAGAGCTACAACTTTCATGTTTTGAGTTTTTTCTAATTCAAAATGGAACTATGTGAAAAAATGCCATGAAGTTTGGAAAAAATAAGAAATTTTAACACTTAGAAATTTTTCTAAGTGTTGGAATTTACTTTTGTTGACTTTTCAAATTCTTTGATTTTTATGATCATGATGGATCATTTGAAGTATTTTGATGATTGAAAAGTTTTGTCTTGAAAAGTTGACCAAAAGTCAAAGTTTGACTTTTACGTGCGGATGAAATTTCATCGGATGTTTACGAAATTGTTGATGAAGTCGTGAACTCGTGATGTTTTGAATCCAATTAGGTCAAGATGTTGTATCTAAGATATAATGACCAATCTCTATCCAAAAAGTCATTCATTGCTCAAGAAATCAGAGAATACTCATCCTCGATCAAAACCCTAATTGGTCGATCCTCGATTGATCAATGAGAAAAGTTGGATATCTGAGGATTAGATGTTGATGTTTTGATCAAGATAGGTCAAATGAAGTGAGTAAATCTCAAACCCTAATTGATTGCCTCTTGAATCAGATGAAAATCTGATGAAACCCTAATTTAGCCTGTGAATGCTACACCCGATCAATGTTGTTCTAAGCTGTTAGTGATGCAATGATGCAAATGTAAGGTGGTATATTAGGTCAAAAATTGGGGTATGACAGTGATCCTTCAAGAACAAACTTAAAGAATAGAGAGATAGCAAATCAAGGTTATGATCTTGATATATTGCAAAGAGGCAAGGTGAAGAAGGACCTTAGGGGTATAAATTAGGGTATAATAGACCAGACAAAAAGGTAGAGTGATTGAAAGTGGGTGGCTCATCGATAACATTGTGAGATTGCTAGGAAATATGGGGTAACTTCTATGTTCCTGAGGGATCCTTGGTTGAGAAAGGGTTGTTAATGTATAGATTCTTAAGAACTTATGAGTTATTAGAGAATAAGGGTGCGACAATAGCGGAGATTTTTGCTTTATGGTGGGGTTGAATGGAGAGGCTTGGAGATAACATAAGGGGTTATTTGCGTGGGAATAAGAGTTGGTCAGGGAGTGTGCTTAGTTATTAGATTATGTTGTTTTACAAGATGCGATTGATGATATTGGGGTTTGGAAACTTCATTCTTCAAATTTGTATAATGTTAGTAGTGCATATCATTTGTTGTTGAAGTCAGCAGATCCTCAATAATACATAGATACTCATGATTGGTGGTCCAAAGTGGTGCCACTAAAGGTTAATATTTTTGTTTGGCGGTTACATCGTAATATGCTACCGACGAAGGATAATTTGGGTAGACGTTGAATTATTAGTCACGAGGTGTAGATATGTACAGCAAAGTGTGTCCGGGTGGAGAACTTTAATCGTATTTTTGTTCGGTGTGGTTTTTATGGTAAACTTTGGCTAATGATGGCGGGTTGGTTAAGGTTTTTTTTCCAGTTTTTCAAGGTAATCTTCAGGATAGCATGATCAATTTATGACTTTGGGGGGATTGTTAGAAGCGGACCATGGCCTTTCAAATAATTTGGGTGGCAGTTCTGTGGATCATTTGGAAAATGCAAAATCAACGGATTTTTCAGAACATTAGTCATTCGTTGATTACTATTTGTGAAAAGGTGAAATTTCAATCTTTTTGGTGGTTGAAATTGCATTTTCAATCGTTCACTGTTGATTATTAGAGTTGGAGGTTAGATCTAATGTATAGCGAGATAGTGACTTATAATTTTGGGTTTTGTTTTCGTTGTTATGTCTTTTAGTGCGATTGTTGATGTAACTTTATATTTGTAATCCATTTAATACTTTTTGTGTTGTACTTAATAAATATTTTAATTTCTTCAAAACACATCGTGTATTTTCAATCCATATTAATTAAATGAGTGGAATATGATAATTTAATTGAGTTCCTCCTTGTATTGAACAAATTTTAATTAATAAAATAAATTAAATTTGTTTATAAAAAAAACTTCGATTATAATTGAGAGAGAAAAGTAATATAGTTAAATGAGGAATTAAACGTTTGTAACGAAACAAAAGAAATTTAAAACACCACCAAAAATAAATAACGCCACAAATAAAATTTTAAATAAAATAAAAATCGTTATGAAAGTAATTATTTTAATAAAATAGGATGTTAAGAATATTAAAATAATTGCAAAGATTATATGGTTAACATTTTTTCTCTTTAAGTCACTTCAAGTTAATATTAAATTAAAAATCACAATAACGTAGAAGTTATAAAACAATTGTAAAAACTATAATGAATAGAAAAATAAGTTACACAAAACATATATTGTATTTATATATAATTACAGATAAGTTGTTATAGATAAATATATAGAATAGATTTATTTTTGTTCTATATAAATCCTTGAAACTAGTTTTAACCATAACATTTATTTTCTTATATTGATTTTGAAGCAATTCGAAATGGCTAAGTATTCTGTCATTCTAATCATCTTTCTTGTCTTCATTCTTTCAGGTATATGATTTTTATTTCAATGACAACAATGAATAAAAATTTCATTCAAAAGAACTATTAATATTACAAATTTTTAAGTCAAATGTTTAAATTTTAGATATCATCTCATATTCAAATATTAATATTCTCAATTTTCAAGTAAAATATTTATAATTTTAGGGTATCTATTAATATTTGCAATTTATTAAATATAATTTTCTAATTATTTTGTTTTACAATTATTTTTTATGGTAATGATAGCCTTTTTCTTTTACATCGTATCAATGACAAATGGTGCAATAAATCGAAAAGAATGTTTTAAAAGTCGTCGGGACAATGCGACCTTGAAGCGTGTGGAGCATGGTGCTATCGAACTTATAAGGGTTATGGAACTTGTATACAAGGTGGTACAGATCCCATGAATCCTATTTATAAATGTATTTGTAGATATATTTGTTCTGACTAGAACACAAATATCACATTTAGATCTATTTTAATCATAGAACTATAGCTAACTAAAGTTGATAAACTTTAGGCAGTTCAATTTTAAAGTTTAGTAAAGTGTTTATTATGTTTATTGTTTTTTTTATTCAAGAAATTTGAATTAACTAAAAAGCGATAAAAACAAAGCGATAAATAAAGATCCATTAAAACCTCAATAAACCAAGACTAGGTGAAGGCTCTAACCAAAACCAAACAACCCAAAAACAAAACTATAACATAAGCATAGCGATGTATTTTCTATATTTCTTCCTATCCTAAACTCTATAGATTACCGTATCGATATTCAAATCCTCAATCTTCTTATTATTCAAATCATTCCCAAAAATACTCCGGTTCCTAAGCGCCCATGTGGTAAATTGTTTACGTGAAAGCACATTATAAAATCATTACCACCTTTGTAACACCCTTCTAAATACCGCGATTCATAATTTAATAATCGAGTTTTAACACATATCAAGAGGCGTCACAATTTTAATATAAATTCAAAATTATAATCAAACAGATGTCAAGCTTTCACTGAAGAAATTCATTAAATAAATAAACCAAAAGTTACGTTTAACAGCGGAAATGAAACGTAACAAATCCTGAATACATCATTCATAGGTATTCCAGGGAATAAATCCAACATAATTCAAAACCATTAAGGATATCCATTAAAGGATTTCAAAACAAACGTTTCCTCAGTGTTACATCTACCAGAGCACGACACTGACACGCGGATTAACTAACTGACTCAACTCTAGAGCTATCCTCACCGATTCCAAGAAGCTAATCACTTCGGATCTGAAATCATCAAAGTAAGGGTGAGATTTCTATCAATATAAAATGCATTATACGTTTTTAAATACAACAGAATAATCAAATACATTAGTCCATTATCCAACACATAGTCATAGCCAATTCACAATGCATCTCACACAATAAACATGTAGTATAACAAACAATGGAAATTGCAACACTGGAAACTATCCTAGCATGTTACAATCCCATATGCAATGCAGACTCTATGCATGTGGTACCAAAACGTGAACCGAGTTCACCCACTACTCCGTTTACATGTGGAAAGACAGTGGCAATTCCATGATTCGCCCATAACCACTGGGTCAAGAATCCAGCCTCACTACCTCTAAATTCGGGTAAGTCTATCGGCTCAGCCAGTTCACTTCCGCACAATGGGAATGAACCAAATTAACAAATGCTTATGCATGCATCATAAAAGCATGCAATCATCACTTCACAGAGCATGATAACAATATAATTCACATAATGCCAATTCACCAATGTATCACATTCAATCATAATCAATATCAAAATACAACATTGTACGCATTAGTTCTCATCCGGTAACTCAGACCATTTGTATCAATTTTCCCATTATCCTTAACTATCTACACTTTTCCAAATCGGAAGCTCGACTCTTTTTAAAATAATTTTGGCAAAAATAATATTTTTCCTTTTTAAAAGATAGTATTTTAAATTTAAGAAATAATGCCGAAAACGGCACTCGAATCAGAGTTACGGTTTAGAAAATATGAATTTTTTTGAAGTTTTAAGTATTTTGAAAATTACACAGTGGAACCCGGTTCACACCTATACAGGAACCGATTCATGGGAAGTCTGAAAAACACGCTTCGGAATTTGTATGGAACCGGTTCCTACATATCTGAGAACGGTTCCTTAAAATTTCATTTTGAAATTTGAACAGGAACCGGTTCCTCCAGGGAACCGGTTCCTACATACAAAATTTCCAGTTTGAAATTTGAACAGGGAGCGGTTCCTCCCCAGGAACCGGTTCCCACGACACTGACAAATTCTTCTATTTTGACATTATGCATTCCTTATCACTTCAATTGTTTCTATCGAGTTGTAACATTAGAAACACCAACTTGACCAACATACACCAATACAACATCAAACATCATTGTTTTATCATCCCTATCAATTATTCGACACACTAATGATCTTAATTCTATAATCCGACACAAGTAGGGTTTAATCCTACAAACCTATATTCATCAAAAATCAAACTTCCTAACATACCCAATCATCCGGTTGATTCCCAAAACCCATAAGGCATAAAAATCGAATGAAATCACCCTTTACCTCGTGATGATCTTCGATTTCCTCGGCGTTGGCTTTTTCCTCTCTTCTCTTCTCTTCTCCAATTCTACGTGAAAATTCCTTTTTCCAAAAAGACTCATTTTTCCTTCTTTTCCTTTTTATAATCCTTTTAATACTCCTTTATTATTCCAAATAAAATACATAATTAATAATTAGTAAAAGTAGAGTGATTTACTCCTCACACCCACTATTTACTCTGCACACCTCCAACCCTTCTTTCTTCAATTAATCCAATTAAATCCAAAAATATAAATAACCAAGCCTTTAATTAATTAAATAATTAAATTCTTATTTATACCTTATTTTTGAATTTAATTTGTATTTAAATGAATAAAATCCAAATTAAATAGAAAAATAAAATAAAAATTTGTGGCATTGGGCTTGGATGTTCCAAATTGTATAAGGAACAAGTTTGAATAAAGAAAAACTAGGCCCATTTGCAAAAATTTTGATTTTTACAAGTATCTCTCTTTGTGCACTTCTTCAAAATTGCCCAACTTGTGAATGGTGTATCTTGCTCAATTTTCCACATTTTTGAGTGTTCTTGGACTTTTCGGAAATCTCTAAGAGTCCTCTAACCAACCTCTTTGGTTTCATCTCAATTGGAGTTTCCATGCTCAATATATCTTCAAAACAAAATGTTGACTTTTTGTTCACTTTGAAAAGGACCTGTAATGTTTTGATCCATACCTTCCAAATGAAGCATTTTTTGAACATTCTTGTGAGACATGAAGTTGTAGAGAATTGAATTTCCTTCAAAACAAAAGGTGGTGGAAAAATTTCTGAGAAAGTATGAAGAAGTTATGCTCAGTCAAAGTTTGGTTGACTTTTCACTGAGAAACCCTAATTTAGCAAGTTTGACTTTTGAGCAAATCTTGAGTTTTCTTGGTGAATCGTGATCAACCCTTGTACAAATGATGAATTTAACTTCAAAATGAGGATGTTGACCAAAATTATGAAGTTTGATGTATGTTGACCACGTTGACTTTTGTCAATCTGTTGATTTTCGACCATCGAGCAATTGTTTGAGGAAATTTGACTTGTGAGGCTTGAAACGACATGGAGAATCTTTGAAGCATATGAGGAGGTATGATGAACATTGGAGATGTTGGAAGTCCATCTGGATCTGAGAATCACCAAACCCTAGCTTGGGTTGATTGTCTAGGAGAGGGTTTGTCTGATCAACCCTTGAGGGATCCTTGAGTGTGGATGTATGAAATATATTGAGAAGATGGAGGGCAAATTTTGGGGTATGACAACCACTAGTCAGCTTCAACGTGCCCAATTTCACACTATTCGGAGTAGTTTCACATACTAAACTCAAGTCTCTGAATTGTTCCACTAAATCCAATTCACGAACCATTAACATCGACATATGAAAGGACTTCACCTTAGCATACGCCCAACATTTGCCTTACGGGATGGTAATTCAAACCGCAATCATAATCCTTGAGAAATTCTAACCACCTTCTGCCTCATATTTAACTCTTTCGGTCAAAAGATACTTGAGCTCTTGTGATCGCTTAACACTTCAAACCGTGAACCATCGGATAATGCCTCCACAATTTCAAAACAAACACGGCTGACTCTAAATCATGAGTCGGATAATTCCTTTCATGAGTCTTCAACATCTTGAAGCATAAGCCACAACTTGCCTATCTTGCATCAAAACACCTCATATACCCATCAAGGACGCATCACAATACACCATGAAAGATTGCGGATTCGGCAAAATTAGAATCGAGCACTAGTCGACCTCCTCTTGACTCTTGGAATCCTTCCTCACAATCGTATCCCAAATGCTTGACCCTTTCTAGTCGACTTAGTCAGCGGTAAAGCTAACTTCAAAAATCCTTCAATGAATTTCCTGTAGTAACCTGCCAGACCAAGGAAACTACGGATTTCAGAAGCATTCTTCGGCGCTTCCCACTGAGATACCGCTTCTACTTTTGTAGGATCAACAGCAATACCATTCTTGGAAATCACATGACCAAGAAAACTCACTTAACAACTAAAACTCGCATTTCGATAACCGCATAAAGTTTCTTCTCCTTCAATAATTCCAATACAATCCTAAGATGTTTTGCATGCTCCTCACCATTCTCTGAGTAGATCAAAATGTCGTCAATAAATACCACCACAAACTTGTCAAGATACGGATGGAATATCCTGTTCATATACTCCATAAAAACACCGGTGCATTAGTAACTCCAAATGGCATAAGAATATTCATAATGCCCACACCTCGTTCTAAATGCAGTTTTCTGAATATCCTCCAACTTCACACGAATCATGATATCGGATCTCGGATCAATCTTACTAAATACCAAGCTCCAACTAGTTGATCCATCAAATCATTAATCATCGGCAAAAGATTCGATTCTTGATTGTAACTTTATTCAATTATGCGTAGTCAACACATAATCTCATTGAGCCTTCTTTCTTCCTAACCAACAATACGGCGCACCCACGATGAAACACTAGGCGAATAAACTTCTTCTCAAGTAACTCTTCCATCTGCTTCTTCAACTCAGACAATTCAGATGCCGACATGCGATAAGGCGCCATCGACACCGGGCTAGTTCCAGGCATCAAATCTATAGTAAACTCCACTTCTCTCTCAGGTGGTAGCTCACTAACATCCTCCGGAAACACTTCTGGAAATTCATTCACAACAGGTAATTCACCACTCTTAGCCTTTCCTTTCGCTTCCGTCGAAGAATACAACATAAACACCACACCATCATTAACAACTACGTAACTTTGATCATCCATCTTAATTCATTGTCCTTATTAGAGTCTTCGTCCGCTCATATGGTTCACAAGCTTCTACCACACTTCATTCATATTAATCACTTTATGCCCCATTTAGATTGTAAGACAATTGTATACCATCCAATACGATTTCGTCTACTATCAACAAGAGATTAAGGGTGATCAAGTCCTCAATTTGTCAATAGACATCCGATAATCATACTGGAGTATAAACCATCATTACCAACACTTTCTGTTCTTCGAATCGTACTCGCCTTTTTGCACTCCCAACTATGACTCATGGTCCAACGATTCCAACAGCTCCAACCACTCTTGTACTGTCTTCTCAAGCAGTACCCCGTATCAATGACTTACAATTGGAACATATCCGAGAAGCATCTCTCCTCCCCACTTAGTTTCACTACTCTTGCAATAATCAACCAAAAGTAACAAGTACCGCGGTGTTGTACACACTTGTCGCGTACAAAGGATAATGACATTAAGACCTTGGTCACGACCGACTATGCTCGATACCACTTTTGTAACACCCTTCTAAATACCGCGATTCATAATTTAATAATAAGAGTTTTTAACACATATCAAGAGGTGTCACAATTTTAATATAAATTCAATATTATAATCAAGCAGATGTCATGCTTTTTGAAGAAATTCATTAAATAAATAAACCAAAAGTTCGTTTAACGGAAATGAAAGCGTAACAAATCTGAATACATCATTCATAGGTATTCGGGGAATAAATCAAACATAATTCAAAACCATTAAGGATATCCATTAAAGGATTTCAAAACAAACGTTTCCCGGTGTTACATCTACGAGCACTACAGCGACGCGGATTAACTAACTAACTCGACTCTAGAGCTATCCTCCGATTCCAAGCGACTAATCACCGGATCGAAATCATCAAAGTAAGGGTGAGATTTCTATTCAATATAAAATGTATTATACGTTTTTAAATACAACAGAATAATCAAATACATTAGTCCATTATCCAACACATAGTCATAGCCAATTCACAATGCATCTCACACAATGAACATGTAGTATAACAAAGAATGGAAATTGCAACACTGGAAACCATCCTAGCATGTTACAATCCCATATGCAATGCAGACTCTATGCATGTGGTACCAAAACGTGAACCGAGTTCACCTTCTGCTCCGTTTACATGTGGAAAGACAGCGGCAATTCCATGATTCGCCCATAACCACGGGTCAAGAATCCACCTCACTACCTCTAAATCCGGGTAAGTCTATCGGCTCATCCAATTCACTTTCGCACAATGGGAATGAACAAAATTAACAAATGCTTATGCATGCATCATAAAAGCATGCAATCATCACTTCACAGAGCATGATAACAATATAATTCACATAATGTCAATTCACCAATGTATCACATTTAATCATAATGAATATCAAAATACAACATTATGCGCATTAGTTCTCATCCGGTAACTTTCGGACCATTTGTATCAATTTTCCCATTATCCTTAACTATCTACACTTTTCAAAATCGGGCTCGACTCTTTTTAAAATAATTTTGGAAAAATAATATTTTCCTTTTAAAAGATAGTATTTTAAATTTAAGAAATAATGCAAAGCACTCGAATCGATTACGGTTTAGAAAATATGAATTTTTTGAAGTGTTAAGTATTTTGAAAATTACACGGTGGAACCGGTTCCTACCTATCTGAACGGTTCTGGAAATCTGAAAAACACGCTTCCTGGAATTTGTATGGGAACCCGGTTCCTACATATACAGGAACCGGTTCCTACGTACAAAATTCCCCAGTTTTGAAATTTGAACACTAGGAACCCGGTTCCTCCCCACGAACCGTTCACGACTGCAAACAAATTCTACTATTTTTGACATTATGCATTCCTTATCACTTCAATTGTTTCTATACAAGTTGTAACATTAGAAACACCAAATTACAACCAACATACACCAATACAACATCAAACATCATTGTTTTATCATCCCTATCAATTATTCGACACACTAATGATCTTAATTCTATAATCCGACACAAGTATGGTTTAATCCTACAAACCTATATTCATCAAAATCAAACTTCCTAACATACCCAATCATCCGGTTGATTCCCAAAACCCATAAGGCATAAAAATCGAATGAAATCACCCACCTCGCGATGATCTTGATTTCCTCGGCGTTAGCTTTTCCTCTCTTCTCTTCTCTTCTCAATTCTACGTGAAAATGCCTTTTCCAAAAGACTCTTTTTCCTTCTTTTCCTTTTTATAATCCTTTTAATACTCCTTTATTATTCCAAATAAAATACATAATTAATAATTAGTAAAAGTAGAGTGATTTACTCCTCCACTTTTACTCTGCGCACCTCAACCCTTCTTTCTTCAATTAATCCAATTAAATCCAAAATATAAATAACCAAGCCTTTAATTAATTAAATAATTAAATTCCTATTTATTTAATATTCGAATTAAATCGGGGTGTCACAGCCTTTCCCTTTACATTTCTTGTTTATCCAACTTAATTCCTCAGTCCAGATGTTAGGCACATGATCAATCTGCAGCCAATGAAGTACAGCAACCCAGATTGTCCTCGAAATCTTACATCCAAAAAAAAGATGATCATGAGATTCAGGAGAGGCACATAAAACACACTTAGTATCAACATCAACACCAATTTTTATCAACCGGTCTTTGCTTGCAAGTCTCTGATGACAAGCCTGCCACATACAAAAAATAGCACACAGTCTAGCCATATTGTGACAAAGCAGATTACTCCAACTCACTTTATCATTGTCTTCAAAAACAGCCTGGTAGATACTACGCATCCTGAACTGCGGTGACATCTTACCTTGGAATTGCATATACATCTATCGCAGCTTGAGCATGTTGTTCATCATCCAGGAAAAATTACTCTTCACACCCATGCTCCAAATAGAGTAGCCTTTAATGTAGTAGGCATGTAACCAACGAATCCACAAGTTATCCGTTTTTTGGCAAACATTCCAGAGCAGTTTCAGAATACTAATCTTGTTCCAAATAGCCAAGTTAATGATGTTTAATCCACCATTTACCTTGGGACTACGGACTTTCTCCCAAGCAATCGACAATTTTTCAATATATGATTCTCACCTGTCTAGAGGAAGCTACAATAAATAGAATTAATTTTCAGAATAACCGATTTGGGAAGTGGCAGGCATTGCATCTAAAAGTTTAGGATTGCGAAAATCACACTTTTAATAAGTTGCACTCTGCCGGGAAAAGACAACAAATCAGCACTCCAATGGGTAATACGCCCAACAATCTTATCGATAAGAATTTGATAATGCTTAATATTGAGCTTTTTACTAGACAACAAAATGCCAAGGTATCGAAAACGCATGCTACCCTCCTTGAAACCAGTCAAACGCGATACCTGCTCTTTAGTGTAGTTGTCAACAGAACCATAGTAGATGTTACATTTGGAAGGATTCACCTGCAGACCCATAGCTCTGAGAAACAGCTGGGATTTATCCAACAGAAGACGCACATAACTAATGTCACCTCTGGAAAACAGCAAAAGATCGTCTGCAAAGGTTGGTTATCTTCATCTTCTCACACTTGGAATGGTAATTGAAATTGGAAATATTATCCAACTGACAGAGAACACGATTTAAATATTCCATAACCAAGATGAAGAGCAGGGGGGATATGGGATCCCCCTGCTTGATCCCTCTTCTAGCCTCTAACCGCTTCGTAAGCATACCATTCACATTGAAGGAGTATGTGACAGTTCTAACACTAATCATAATCAAATGAATAAACTGGTCAGGAAATCCAAATTCCTTGAGGATGTGCTCCAAAGCATTCAATGCTTTGTATCATAGGCTTTTGAATGTCAATTTGTAGCATGCATTTGGGAGTGCCATTCTTTCTCTCATACCCCGAGCAATTCAAAAGCCAAGAGCACATGGTCATAGAGATGCTGCCCATGAACAAAGGCAGCTTGATTTTTCCCCACAATACTCTCAATAACTCTACTCAATCTATTAGTTAAAACTTTGGAAATAATCTTATAGATTATAGAGCAACAAGAGATTGATGCGAAATCCTTGATCATCTTGGCTTCATTGTGCTTAGAGATAAGGGCTACAGGCTATTAAAACCCTTGTGAAGTCTGTATGAGTGAAAAATCCTTCACTTCATCTCTAACATCCTCACCAATAATACTCAAGCATCTTTGAAAAATCCAGCACCATAACCATCTATACCATGAGTTTTGCTCACGTCCATGCCTTTAATTGCTGTAACAATCTCTATATTTGTTAGAGGACAGGTAAGAATATCTCTCTGAGTTTGGTTCAACTTGTTACCACTTCTGATGGAAGTAATATTTAATCCCTCCACAATACTCTCACTGGTTCCTAATAAAGCACCATAAAAACGCAGCACCTCTATTTCGATGTCTTCTTACCTAGTAATACAACTCCCATCCTCTTTGAACATCAAACTAATAGTGTTGTGTTTATGTCTACCCTTAATAATGGCATGGAAATAATGACTATTCCCATCACCCTGCCTAATCCAGTTAATTTTAGACTTTTGACGAAGATCACAATCCTCCAACTCATTAAGGTGAAGAAGCTGAGCAGTTTTATATTTGACCCTGTTAATTTTTTCCTCATTAAATCTGTCAGTACACAGCTCTCATGGGCTTACTGCAAATCCTGTTTGGAATCTTCAATCCTCCCACTTAAGCCATTGAGAGGGAAACTAATCTTCCTTAAAACAGGTTTGAGTCTGTTGAGCTTAATCCAGAGCCTATACATAGGGTTACCAAGCACACGATCTCAATTCTTGACTTCCTCCACGAAAACCATGCATTCCATCCACACTATTCCTGTACTTAAATCTTCCCCTGATCCTACTGTTATTATGATCCTTGCATCTGAGATAAAGCATAGCATGGTCAAAGATGCTAGGAGCCATAATACTAAGAGTAGAATCACTATGAAGCTGAATCCAATTGAGATTGCCCAGGAACCTATCATTTCTCGAGTAAATAGTATTATCAGCTTGCTTGTTGGATCAGGTAAAGAAATCCCCACATGTATCCATTTCGTACAAACCAATTTTATCCATCATTTCCCTCATATCAATGTACTCAGCCTCAGTGACATTTCTACCACCAACTTTATCTTGAGCGTTTAACACATTGTTGAAATCACCCAAGAGACACTAGGGTTCAGTATTCTGGACTCTCAGATTTTCAATATCATGCCACAATTGTCTTCTCTCTTCTAAATGGTTTAGAGCATAAATGGCAGTGCGCCAAAATAAGAACTCTCCATTCAAATTATAGATACCACAGTGAAGAAGTTGAGCAGTGCTGCTAACCTGTTTGGCCATAACTTTATTATCATCCCAGATGAACCAAAACCTCTCATTCTCATGCTTATCATAGTTATCCAGATACAGCATCTGCAAATTAAATTTATTCCTGACATTATGACTCTTATTCTGTTTGATTCGAGTTTCAAGCAAAATAATAATGGATGAGTTGAGACTTTTGAGACGAGAACTTATCTTTATAGTCTTACCAACCTTATTAAGTCCCCTTATATTCCAAGAAATTATCATGGGACTTTGTCTTGCACCACTAGAGAATCATTCAAAATTCCTAGTATGCCAAAACCATTAGAACACTGCAACTTTCATGTATCAGTAGTTGTCTTCTTCCCTATGTCTGCAGTACCCTTTCTTCCAGTTTTTTGCACTGTGGTCCAATCAGAGGGAGGATCCTCTAGAGTATTGATCAATTGTGCAGCTTGTGTGCTTGTCTCCCCTATTTCATGCTCAGCAATTTGCATAGTAGGCTTAGGCCTCCACACTTTTTCCTTCGACACGGGTTTTAGATATGACCAAACTTTTTGCACTTTCCATAATATTTTGGTTTCCACTCATACTCAACTGTTTGAATTAGCCCATCTCCTTCATTATCAAAAATGGTTATTTCCTTACGCATCTCTTGAGTGATATCAATTTCAACAAGCATCCTTGCATAAGAAATTCTCAGTCTTTGGGTTGTACATTCATCAGTCACTAAAGGCTTTCCCAATATGCTTCCAATTTTCCCCATGGTTTCGCACCCACGGATACAAAGGCAAGCGAGGTAGTTTAATCCAAATAGGGATCGTTCTCAACATGTCTCTCTTAAGATTAAACTCAAGGGTCCAATCTCTCAGCAACATTGTCATGTTCATAATAGTGTAAGGCCTGTTAGACAAGATTTCATCCTTATCCTGGAAAGAATGAAACCTCATAATGAAGTAACCTTCTTCATTATAAAAAAGATCAGGCAGTTTAACAGAATTCCAGTTCTTCTCCATAAATTGCTTGACAGTACATACTTAAATCCATACTATGACATACATAATCAAAGTGACTCGATATTTAAGCTCTCCAACAATGTCTTGAGTTCAATTGCGTGATTGGTTTACCATTCACAATCTTCGGGGCAAAAAACTCAAGCGCCGTCCCATTTTCTGGCTTTCGATTTCTGCTAATCACATTCATCCATAATTTTCGTGGTACCACACCTTCCATCTTCTTCTCGATGCTATCTTGGGGTTCATTGCAAATCGGAGGGTTTGTTAAGGTAACTAGAGTTTCATCATGAGTGCCTTCTCTGAGCTTAAATAATCCTCAACAATGACTTTAGGGTGTTCATTGTTCAAATCCTGTTTCAATAGTGAGACTGGTGGTTGTGTCTAAGTGACAGTTAACGGTGGCACCGGAATTTTGGTCGGCCGCCCTCGTACTCTCCCTCTCCTATCCCTATTATTATGTTTATTGTTATTCAAGTCATAACAATAAAATTAAACAAAAAAATTAAATTTTGATTATAGTATAAACCTTTTGTCTCAAAAGTGTTGAAAAAAAGAAAACAATGAAAAATTTATTTGGTTTAGTTTAAACTTTAAAAATAAAGTCAATTACTTAAAAAACAATTAGTGTAATTATTGAATGTAGTATAATCCGTAATAGACTATTAATTTAAAAAAGATAAATAATATGATACAAACACACGACAACTTATTTAGAAAAGTAGTAATAAACGTATGGAATGTGAAAATGATATGATGAAAGAACATTAGCTTTGGTGTGATTTCTAGGTTTGTTATTATGAGAGTTTCCTACTTGCAATGACCTTTTTCATAAGTCGCCTAATTAAAATTAATAGCGATACTTTAAAAATTCAATGTTAAAGTGGACCTCACTCTTATTGTAGTTGGAAAAATATGGATCAAATGCTCATTGGTACAAAATTCATTATAAATGTGTATATAAGAATGACAATTGAATTTATTAAAATAAACTTTATCCGATTTATTAATAAATAATTTATCTGATCCATCTATCAAATATAAAGTAATTTAATAGATTGGATTAAATTCATTCATATATATATATATATATATATATATATATATATATATATATATATATATATATATATATATATATATATAGAGAGAGATTCATTTCTCATATTTTTTATGATCCAATGAATTTATTTTATATTATTTTTTAAATTTAATAAATTTATCTTTTTTAAAATTAATAAAAATTTAATTCTTTTCAAAAATAAAGAAACCGATGTTACTCAGAATTTCGAAAAAATTATATTTTTTGAAAAATTGAAGAATCATTTTTTTTTTAAGTTGAGTTTTCAAGAAAAATCGAGTTTTTTCGAAATATTGAAAAAATTGAGATCTTTTCGGAAAATCAAAAAATCGACTTTTTTTTCCAAAAGTTGATATTTTTTCGGAAAATCAAAAGTCAGTTTTTTTTGGAAAATAATAAAATCAAGTTTTTTTTTCAAAAAGTTTAGATTTTTCGAAAAATCAATACAAAAAATGGAGTTTTTCAAAAAATTGTAATATTGAGTTTTTTCAGAAAATCGAAAAAAATGAGGTTTTTGTAAAATCGAAAAATTAATCGAATTTTTTTTTAGAAAATTGAAATATCAATTTTTTTTTCAGAATATCGAAAAAAACGGGTTTTTTTAGGAAAATCGAAAATTCAAGTTTTTTTAGAAAATAAAATAAATTGAGTTTTTAAATAAAATAGAAATAGCGAGTTTTTTCTGAAAATCGAAAAACCGAGTTTTTTCATAAAATAAAAAAAAATTGAGTTTTTTTAAAAATACAAAAAAATCTAGTTTTTTTCGAAAAATCGAAAAAAAAAATCGAGTTTTTTAGGATAATCGAGTTTTTCAGAAAATCAAAAAAATCAAGTTTTTTTAGAAAATCGAAAAAATTGAGTTTTTTCCGAAAAATTGTAAATCGAGTTTTTCAGAAAATCATTTTTTTAAAGTCAAGTTTTTTTGAAAATCAAGTTTTTCGAATAATCGAGTTGTTTGTGTTGTATTTAATATATATTTTAATTTCTTCAAAAAAGATACGTGTTTATTTTCAATCCATATTAATTAAATGAGTGGAATATGATAATTTAATTGAGTTCCTTCTTGTATTGAACAACTTTTAATTAATAAAATAAACTAAATTAGTTTATATAGAAAAGAAAAACTTCGATTATAATTGAGAGAGAAAGGAATATAGTTAAATGAGGAATTAAACGTTTGTAACGAAACAAAAGAAATTTAAAACACCACCAAAAATAAATAGCGCCACAAATAAAATTTTAAATAGAATAAAAACCGTTATAAAAGGAATTTTTTTAATAAAATAGGAGGTTAAGAATATTAAAATAATTGCAAAGATAATATCCAGAGTAACAATTGTGTCAATGTTAACGCGTAGAGATTATACGGTTAACATTTTTTTCTCTTTAAGTCACTTCAAGTTAATATTAAATTAAAAATCACAATAACGCAGAAGTTATAAAACAATTGTAAAAACTATAATGAATAGAAAAATAAGTTACACAAAACATATACTTGTATTTATATATAATTACAGATAAATTTTATAGATAAATATACATAATAGATTTATTTTTGTTCTATATATATCCTCGAAACTAGTTTTAACCATAACATTTATTTTCTTATTTTGATTTTGAAGCAATTCTAAATGGCTAAGTATTCTTTCATGCTAATCATCTTTCTTGTCTTCATTTTTTCAGGTATATGATTTTTATTTCAATGACAACAATGAATAAAAATTTCATTCAAAAGAACTATTAATAGTACAAGTTTTTAAGTCAAATGTTTAAATTTTAGATATAATCTCATATTCAAATATTAATGTTCACATTTTTCAAGTAAAATATTTATAATTTTAGGGTATCCTATTAATATTTGCAATTTATTAAATATAATTTTTCTAATTATTTATATTTTTACAATTATTTTTTATGGTAATCATAGCCTTTTTCTTTTACAGACGTATCAATGACAAATGGTGCAATAAATCAACAAAAAGAATGTTTTAAAATTCGTCCAGGTCAATGCAACCTTGAAGCGTGTGGAGCATGGTGCTATCGAACTTATAACGGTTATGGAACTTGAATACAGGGTGGTACAGATCCCATGAATCCTATTTATAAATGTATTTGTAGATATATTTGTTCTGACTAGAACACAAAATATCACATTTAGATCTATTTTAATCATAGAACTATAGTTAAATAAAGTTGATAAACTTTAGACAGTTCAATTTTTAAAGTTTAGTAAAGTGTTTATTATGTTTATTGTTTTTTTTTTAATCAAGAAATTTGTATTAACTAAAAAAACGATAAAAACAAGGCGATCGTAAAAGATCCAGCTCAAAACCTCCAATAAACCAAGACTATGTGAAGGCTCAACAAAACCAAACAACCCAAAAACAAAACTATAACATAAGCATAGCGATGTATTTTCTATATTTCTTCCTATCCTAAACTCTATAGATTACCGTATCGATATTCAAATCCTCAATCTTCCTATTATTCACATCATTCCCAATAATACTCCGGTTCCTAAACACCCACACATGGTAAATTGTTTTTGTGAAAGCACATTATAAAATCATTACTTGACCTTTCCTTTACACTTCTTGTTTATCCAACTTAATTCCTCATTCGGATGTTAGGCACATGATCAATCGACCAATGAAATACAATGACCAGTTGTCCTCGAAATGTTACATCCAAAAAAAAGATGATCACGAGATTCAGGTGAGGCATATAAAACACACTTAGTATCAACATCAACACCAATTTTTGTCAACCGGTCTTTGCTTGCAAGTCTCCGATGACAAGCACATACAAAAAACAGCACACGGTCTAGCCATATTGTGACAAAGCAGATTACTCCAGCTCACTCTATCATTGTCTTCAAAAACAGCCTGGTAGATACTACGCATCCTAAACTGCGGTGACATCTTACCTTGGAATTGCATATACATCTGTCGCAGCTTGAGCATGTTGTTCATCATCCAGGAAAATTACTCTTCACACCCATGCTCCAAATATAGAAGCCTTTAATCTAGTAAGCATGTAACCAACGAATCCACAAGTTATCCGTTTTTTGGCAAACATTCCAGAGCAGTTTCAGAATACTAATCTTGTTCCAAATAGCCAAGTTAATGATGCTTAATCCACCATTTACCTTGGGACTACATACTTTCTCCCAAGCAATCAGCAATTTTTTCTATATATGCTTATCACCTGTCCAGAGGAAGCTACGATAAATAGAATTAATTTTCAGAATAACTGATTTGGGAAGTGGCAGGCATTGCATCCAAAAGTTTACGATTGCGAAAATCACACTTTTAATAAGTTGCACTCTGCCAGGAAAAGACAACAAATCGACTCAATGGGTATCGTGACAATCTTATCGATAAGAATTTGGTAATGATTAATATTGAGATTTTTACTAGAAAACAAAATGCCAAGGTAACGAAAAGGCATGCTACCCTCCTTGAAACCACAGTAGATGTTACATTTGGAAGGATTCACCTGCAGACCCATAGCTCTAAGAAACAGTTGGAATTTATCCAACAGAAGACGCACATAACCAATGTCACCTCTGGAAAACAGCAAAAGATCATCTGCAAAGGTTGGTTATCTTCATCTTCTCACACTTGGAATGGTAATTGAAATTGGAAATATTATCCAATGACGGAGAACACGATTTAAATATTCCATAACCAAGATGAAGAAGCGAGGGGATATGGGATCCCCCGCGATCTCTCTTCTAGCCTCTAACGCGTAAGCATATCATTCACATTGAAGGAGTATGTGTCAGTTCTAACACTGATCATAATCAAATGAATAAACTGGTCAGGAAATCCAAATTTCTTGAGGATGTGCTCCAAAGTATTCCAATGCACTGTATCATAGGCTTTTTGAATGTCAATTTGCAGCATGCATTTGGGAGTGTCATTCTTTCTCTCATACCCCCTGAGCAATTCAAAAGCCAAGAGCACATGGTCATGGAGATGCTGCCCATGAACAAAGGCAACTTGATTTTTCCCCACAATACTCTCAATAACTCTACTCAATCTATTAGTTAAAACTTTGGAAATAATCTTATAGACTGTAGAGCAACAAGAGATTGGTCTGAAATCCTTGATCATCTTGGCTTCATTGTGCTTAGGGATAAGGGCTACAACAGAACTGTTAAAACCCTTGTGAAGTCTGTTATGAGTGAAAAAATCCTTCACTTCATCTCTAACATCCTCACCAATAGTACTCCAAGAACCTTTGAAAAATCCAGCACCATAACCATATATACCATGAGTTTTGTTCACATCCATGCCTTTAATTGCTGTAACAATCTCAATATTTGTTACAGGACAAGTAAGAATATCTCTCTGAGTTTGGTTCAACTTGTTACCACTTTTGATGGCAGTAATATTTAATCCCTCCACAATACTCTCACTGGTTCCTAATAAAGCACCATAAAAACGCAGCACCTCTGTTTCGATGTCTTCTTACCTAGTAATTGTCATACCCCAAATTTTGACCTAATATACCACCTTACATTTGCATTATTGCATGACTAACAGTTCAAACAGCATTAATTAGGTATAGCACTCACAGGTCAAAATTAGGGTTTCATCAGATTTTCATCTGATTCAAGATCTAACCAATTAGGGTTTGAGATTTTCTCACTCCATTTGATCTATCTTGATCAAATCATCAGCCATCAATCCTCAGATATCCATTTTCCTCACAGATCAATCGAGGATCGACCAATTAGGGTTTTGATCGGGCATGAGAATTCTCTGACTTTTTGAACAAGAAATGATATTTTTGGATAGAGATTGGTCATTATATCTTAGATACAACATCTTTACCTAATTTCTGGATTCAAAACATCACAGAGGTTCACAGAATTCATCGATCGATTTCGAAGCGTCGATGAAATTTCATCTACGAGAAAAGTCAAACTTTGACTTTTGGTCAAATTTTCAAAACAAAACTTTTCCATCATCAAAATACTTCAAATGATCCATCATGATCATAAAAAATCAAAGATTTTGAAAAAGTCAACAAAAAGCCAAAAATTCTCTATACTTAGAAATTTTTCTAAGTGTTGAAATTTCTCATTTTTTTCAAACTTCAAGCCATTTTTTCACCTAGTTCCAATTTGAATTTGAAAAAACTCAAAACATGAAAGTTGTAGCTTGTGGAAAGATCTTTCCAAAATGTCCAAGAACTCTCAAATCCATGGAGTCTAGCTATACCTTTGAAATTGAAACATAAGGCTCCATGACACTTGATTTTCAAAGTCAAAACATCAAAATTATAGGTCATTTTGCATTTTCCTCTTCTAGAACCTTTGCCACCTTGCCAATTGAGGATTAGAGCTGATAAATATCAATGAGAAGTAATTGTGATGGGATAAGACCAAGTTGAATTTTAACCATGGTTAAAGGAAGGTTCCTTTGCATTTATGGCAAAATGACTACCTTGCCCTCTAAGGCAAGTCAAATTTACCAATGGCCAAACTTTCTCAATTATTTTCAGAACTTGAGGCCTATAAATAGAGGTCTTTCTTGCCATTCAATGCACACAAAGCTTCACAAATACATGCTTTCCTTCCACTTTCTTCAAATTCAAGTAACATAGTAAAAATTGAGAAATCTTGCATTTTGAAAATTGTGAAGAAACATAAGATGTTTGGTGTCTAACATGTTTCAATATCACTATCAAACTTGTCCATAACTTAAAATCAAACTGAAATCAAGCTAAGAACAGTTTCACTTTTCATGTTTTCAAACTTGCAAAGCGCCTAAGCATTCAATTCTTGGTTTGACTTGAGCCACTATGTTTTGATCATCAAACATCATCGTTATGCATCATAGGAATGATCAAACCATTAATCTGACGTAACTCCATTAACCCCATTTTCGAGTTTCAATTTGAATTGACTGTAGGTGAACTTGGCTAGATTAATTGGAAAGGATTCAAGGCAAGCAGGCTATCATCACAGCTTCCATACATGCCGATGAAGCTCAAATGATCAAGAAACAGCAACTGGAAACACTCTAGCATCGATTTCGATTCTCATTTTCGAGTTAGAACGAAGCGATTCTCATAATTCTTTGAACCAATTGAAAAAACTCTTGGCCATTCTTTTTCGCACTAATAACGATCATAAACCCTCAATAAAATCAAAGAATCATAAACTGTGCATCATTTAATTTGATTTCTTAGTTTTAGGGTTCATCACGATTTCCAGAAATCCAAACATGATAGACTTAAAATAAATGAAATTAACAAACACCAGCATGTTCGTGATGAAAAACCGATCAAGTTTGATTTTTACATCACTCAATTTCATGGAGAAACGAAGATTTTGGATCAAGTTTGGCAAACTGAAAATCAAAAACACGAAGAACCATTCGCGCGTGTTCTTCATCTGTTCTTCATTTCAAATTTTCAAATAGTCCAATCTTATATCAACGCGTGTTCCTGATCCACTAACACTCCAGCGCGTTTGGCCTAGTGGTTGTCTGCTTGCCTTTAGTTCACTTTGCCACGTGCCCCACCTCAATGGTCATGGGTTCAACACCCATCAGGACCATTTTTTTCATTCTTTTTTACAAAACTTTCAATTTTTTCATGTTTTTTATCAAACTTTCACAAATTTTTTGACCAATCAAAACTTCTCATTTTGAGATGATTTTTTAAACACTTGTCAATAAATACATCTATTTTGTGATAGTGCAAAAAATTTTCAGAAAAAACTTTCATCTGATTAAATTTTAATCGAGCCGAAAACGACGTTCTGAACACTTTTCAAACCTCCTTAAAAGGTGAATTTTTCAAGTTTTCGACTTCCGATTTTTTTCAAAACTTTTCATAAATGAACCTCACATTTCAAAACATTTTCAAAATCATTTTTTCAAAACATTTCATCAAACTTGCATCTTTTACCATGATCAATTCGATTTAAAACGATAAAACTGATTTCGTCTTCTCTCGAATTTCTCGATCGATCATGGGCCACCCTTATGGTGTAAGTCCCAACCCTCCTATGTACATCCATTTTCTCTGTACATAAATACTCGTTTGTGTACATATTCACTTCCTTGTACACAATTCCAAACTTGTGAATACTCAAGTTACGCTCGTTTCAAACGTTCGTTCACAGACACTTGTTTATATTTCATAAACTGCTGTAAATAAACATCATGCATTGTTTATATTTCCTTCATAAACTCCTGTGAATACATATCACACACACACACACACACTGTTTATACAAACCGTCTAATAATAACATAACAATTAGACTAATCAATAGGTTCCCAGAGTTTAGCCTCCGCTTGGGCTTCATACAAGACAACTCATCCCCAGTTGAGTTTAGCCTCCGCTTGGGCTTCATACAAGACAATCCATTCCCAGCATGAGTTAAATCTCCGCTTGGGCTTCATACAAAATATTTATCTCCAACAGAGTTTAGCCTTCTCTTGGGCTTTGTACAAAGAAACTCTCCCCACAGAGTTTAGCCTCCGCTTAGGCTTCATATAAGACAAACACTCCCCTGTTGAGTCAGCCTCCTCTTGGGCTTCGTTCAAAAGAACTCCTCTTTGAGTTTAGCCTTCTCTTGGGCATCATACAATGAAAGAGATAGGACATCTCTTAACAGCCTCCTATTGGGCTTCCAATACAAAGAATCACCCGCGCTAAGATAGAACCCTGAAAGGATGGTTTCCCGGTGAAATCACTTTCAAATCCCCCAGAGAGTAAAATTTCCCGGTGAAATTGCTCTTATTCAGAAAAGGATGGCTTCTCGGTGAAATCCCTTTCAAGCCAAAGCCATCCATACCCTATAGCTTCCTCTTGAGCTTCATACAAGGACCCTTGATGACCCTCGGAATGCCTCCTCTTGGGCTAACAATACAAGGACCCATGGGCTTCTTAAAAGCATCCCTTTAATCCAATCAATTTCTCCTTGAGATTTAGACATCTATCATCTCTATGGAAGAAGTATCTCATCTATCACATCACATACAGTCAAAAACTTTTCAAACTTTTTTTCATAAACTGTTTTCAAACAAAAACATCTCTTAATTTTAAGTGGTAACGCTTGTACACTCAAGCAAAAACCCAATACTTACAGTTAAAAGATTCAATCATCTTTTCAAACATCTTTCTTAAACATGTAAGTGGTAACTCTTGTACACTCAAGCAAAACACTTGTAACTTACGATGAAAGATTTCAATCATTCAAACTTTTTTAAAATGTATGTGATGAAATAGATTAGATACATTTTTCATTAAGATGACATTTGTCTGTCTCTTACTAACATCCCGTTGCTTTCCACTAGCACAAGTGGGAACTACGATTGCTCTGACTTTCTCAACATCCTTTTGAGAATACGTAGGCACAAGGTCTCATCCTTGCCGAGCAAATTTCTTTCTCTCTCCGACCAAACAAACATAGAACCCTGTAGATCCGAGCTACAAATGCTCTGATTCCCACTAGGGGATATGTATGCAGAAGATCCACAGATCTTTGCGAGCACAATAAAAACAAACATTAGAATCCCACATAATCTACTGTTTCTTAAAATCCAAAGGAGAAACTTTCCCAATCATAGAAATAGCAATTAAAACACACAAACATATCAAACATATTCATATATAAAGTGTAGATAACTACATATATTTAGGGTGCTCCATCTATTCCTTTATATAACAATCCCCTTATTCAAAATCTCCCCGATGCGTTACGTCTAGTTTGCGCTAGTCGATCGCATACCAATATCAATTGAGGGTATTTGACTTTCCCTTTTCATAAATCATTAAATCATATTTCTTGTGTTGAAAATAATAAAGCTTGATGCTCATGGCATCTTTATAAACAAATCAAAAGATTTAAATCGTTGCGTGCGGAAGATCCGAACTCACGTTCGCATCCTCGTAGCGTTTTTGAGCAGGAAAAATGGCGACTCTGTGGGAATCTGCTGAAACTTTGATTTTTCAAAAAAGCGTGTTACTCGCGAGAGCACCAAGCTTTTTGTTTTCAAAAAGAAAAGAAAGGGATAAGCTTTCATATTTTGCACATATACTTTTTCTTTATTGTGTGTTTCGATTTCACTTGATGGAAAGAAATCCTAACCGGTTTAGAAACATTTTAAGATCTAGGTGGAGGTATTAATCGTGGCGATTCAATGCTTTCAAAGTTAATATTTCCTTGATGGAGGTTGTCTTGAGGGTATTGTGTTTAGCAAGTAATTGCGAATTTGTATTTTCGGGGAACTTAAGAAGCTAAGTGGTGTAGAACACATAAACCATCACGGCCATTAGGATGTAGTGCGAGAGATTATTCGGTGTAATCCTAGAGTAATTGTCATGCGATACTACGATCGGCGAGTTTCTCTTGAAAATATTATTGGACCATCGGTATTCAACAAATCCAATAATGTTTTGAAGGGAGTGTTGAGCTGTATTATCGTAGAACCGATTCACGGATGAATAAGCCCTTAGAACTTAACCCGTTGATTCTTATCGTTGGCTTCATGCTCGTGACTTCGAACGCTTGACTGTGTGTATAACTACTAACCATGTTTGCTGCATTCATGCATTCATTCATTCATTCATAAAAACAAAAAAAAATTTCTCTTCCCATTTCCAAAGAATTTAGAGATTTTTCTTTGTAAAATATTTTAGGTTAGAGTGATGGACGTCAGAGGAAGATTCACCAAAAGATACAGTTTTAGAATTCCTGATGTAGGAAAGTTAAAGAGTTAGCATCCTTGGTAGAAGATCCCTCGGTTTGAACGCTATGGAACTCTTCTAACTCTTTTGAACGCTAACGTTGATGAAGGACTTCTCAAAACTTTCGTTCAGTTCTACGATCCAGTCTATCGCTGTTTTACTTTCCTTGATTATCAGTTAATGCCTACTTTAGAAGAGTATGCGCATATCCTAGGAATCTCAGTATCGGACAAAATGCCTTTCAATGGTTTGGAAGCCATTCCTAAGTCACAAGTCATTGCAACAATGACTCATTTAAAGAAATCTGAGATAGACAAAAACCTAACTACCAGAGGAAAACTCTTAGGACTGACTTCAAAGTTCCTAATGGAGAAGGCTCTCAAATTCTCGGAAGCTGGTAGTATGGTAGCCTTTGAAGCTATTTTAGCTTTACTCCTCTATGGATTGGTGTTGTTTACCAACGTCCCAAATTTCGTTGATATCAACGCCATAAGGATCTTTCTGATTAGAAATCCCGTTCCCACCCTGCTTGGTGATACGTACGTCTCTATTCATCATAGGAATCGTCAAGGAGACGGAACTATCGTGTGTTGCGTACCTCTGTTTTTCAAATGGATTACCTCACACTTGCCTAAATCTCCTATCTTCCGAAAACAAAGGCGAGTGGCATTGGTCCGGAAGACTCATGTCTCTTACAAACGACGATATCCATTGGTATACTTTGGCAAACAATGAGATGGAAATCATTGAGAGCTGTGGAGAATTTGCCAACGTACCTCTCATTGGTACGAAAGGAGGAATTAACTATAACCCATTCCTAGCGAGACGTCAGCTCGGATACGCAAACTCTGGTAAACCTCTTGGATTTACAGTAGAAAGCTACTTCTACCATGAAGGGGAGGATTCCCAAGGATTGAAGGCTAGGATGATTAAAGCTTGGCATCACATCCGAAAGAAAGTAAAAGGAAAGGCAAAGAATTGTGTAGCCATGGAAACCTACACTTCTTGGGTAAAGAAAAGAGCAAAGGAACTCTGAATGCCTTACGCTTATGAAGATCCCATGTTCTCAATCGCCTCCAAATCAACAAATTTTCCCGTCGAAGCTGTGGGAGAATACCAAGAAGCCTTGACAAAGATAGGGCTTGAGAAGGAAGCTTTGGAAAGCAAATTCCTTAAGGCTAACCTTGAGAATGAGAAGCTCAAGAAGCAAGTCAAAGATCATGAAAAGACGCTTTATTTCCAGGATGAATGGCTCATGGAAAAAGATGAGGAGATTCGCCAGAAGCATGACGCAATCAAGAAATTCATCAAAGAAAGAAAAGGAACGCCTGAAGATTTGATGAATAACAATCTTACTCCCAATGAATGGAAAAGAGTCGTCAGCAAGCTAAAAGCCGAGAAAGCAGAACTAAAAGCTCGCTATGGAAAGGAAATCCTGAAGAGGAAGCTGCATCAAGCCTTCGAATCTTCATCAGACGAAGACGTTTAATTAGTTCAATTTAGTTTGTAATTTTATTTTATCATTTATTTTATCATTTGTGTGAGCAATGCTCCAACAAAAAACAATTGTTGTAATCTTCTTCCAATAATCAATGAAATTTGTGTTTTTCCATCCAAATATTTGCCAAGAAATATCTCTTTTAGCATAAATTCTTTGGAAATTTCTTTTCTTTACAATCATATTCATGCATCATATCTTGCATTTAGGTCTATTATCTAGGGTCTGACATTTCCCAGTTGGAATCATTTTTCCAGATAGGAACAGATTGTCAAGCTGTCGCGTCTTAGAGTTTCTCATTGCGTCACCAACTCGAACGTCGATACTAGATCAAAAAGAAGAAAAATAATGGAGAATTTTGATCAAGAGAATGCTGAACTTCGTAGTACAGTAACAACGCTACAGGAAGAAGTGGAAAGACTCACGTCTTTGGTCAACTCACTTGCCACAGCGCAAAGTCAACAAGCGTCGGCGATCAAAACCAAACAGCAACGAGAGGATACTACTACTCCGGTTTAATTGCATGACGATAGTTCACCTTTCAGCATGCCAAAAGGCTATCCATGGGGAATGCCTTTCAACTTTGGCATCGGAGTTCGCCAACCGACTTCTCAAACAATCTCGCTTGACATACCTACTTTGCAGCAAAACTCTGCTTCACAGCGTGGGATAACTTTTCCGCAAGTAACAATGTCGGTTTCTCAACCGATCATGTTGAACTCAGCTTCCGTAGTACACACTACCACAGACGAAGAAGTTCATCACACTCCAGGAAATAACACGAACGCTCGTGGTTCAATGGAAAATCTCCAGGAACAACTCCTCAAAATGCAGCTTGAGATAAAAACAATTCAAGGGAAAGAATTGTTTGGGAAAAGCGCCCAGGATCTTTGCTTAGTTCCTCGTGTAAAAATACCTGCGAAATTCAAAGTCCCTGACTTTGAAAAGTACAAAGGGAACTCTTGTCCTCAGAGTCATCTCACAATGTATGCTAGGAAAATGTCTACGTACAATGAGGATCATCAGCTGCTAATTCATTACTTCCAGGACAGTCTCACCGGTGCCGCACTGAAGTGGTACATGGGTTTAGACAGCACGAATATCCAAACGTTCAACGACTTAGGTAAAGCCTTCGTAAAGCAATATAAGTTCAACTTGGATATGGCTCCTGATAGGGATCAACTTCGCTCCATGTCTCAAAAAAAGAGACATTTAAGGAATATCTTGACGATGGAGGGAAATTGCTGCCCAAATTAACCCACCATTGGAAGAAAAAGAGATGACTAAGGTGTTCTTGAATACTCTAAGCTCATTCTACTATGAGCGAATGATCGCTAGTGCTCCCGGAGATTTCAACGAAATGGTAAACGTGGGAATGCGATTAGAAGAGGGTGTTCGAACCGGACGTCTAACCAAAGAAGCAGAATCTTCTAGTAATACCAAGAAAATTGGAACCAGCTTTCCAAGGAAAAAAGAGCATGACGTAGGAATGGTATCCCGAGGAAAATCACGTAAGAATGTCATCCAACAACGACAGGTAGCTACCAGCACTGCATCAACATAACTCAAACACGAGAATTGCTCCGCAATTTCAACAAAATCAACAAACTCAACACCTCGTCAAGGCTCGGCGGTTTAATAACCAAAGTAAATGCGCCTCGGGTCACTCAGTTCGACCCAATTCCCATGACGTACGCAGAACTTTACCCAGCGCTAATAGAAAGAAACCTAATACAGACAAGGTCACCACCTCCGATTCCTGAGAAGTTGCCGTGGTGGTACAAAACCGACGTATCTTGCCCTTTTCACCAACCACCACCTCGAACATTGCATAGCATTAAATAGAAGTTAGTAAGGTCTAATCTTCCTTCCGAGAACGTGCAAGCTAATCCGCTTCCCAGTCACAGCGGACATTCAGTAAGTTTGATACTTAGAAATACCGACAGGTATCTTGTCACCAACGTAAATTTAATCAAAGGAAACGTGGTGCGTCTTCACGAAACATACGGTGCAATGAGTGTTTTCGCTAAACACGATTATTCAGCTTGCAACATTTGCTCCAAGGATATTCAAGGATGTTCCACCATAAGCGAGATATCCGATTTGTTAGACATGGTGATTTACAAATTTACGAAGATGACCATGCGTAAATAGTAGGGCATTTTCCGCATGAGCTTTTAGTCTCAGATATCAACTCGGAAAATCTCGAAGTAAACGTTGTGATCCCTTGTTTCAACATACCCGAGCATGTGGAGATTGCATACAATGGTTCCAGCATTCCAACATCTCCTTTGGTAATTTGCCCACCTGGTCCTGTGCCATACAGTTCTACCAAAGCAATTCCTTACCAATACAATGCAACCCTGATAGAAGATGGGAAGGAGAAACCCACCTACACTTCCATTAATGTCAATATAACAATCGGACGAGTAACGAAACGAGTTCATACTCGATACCACCAAAACCGCTGCAATTCACATTTAAACATAACCCGATTAGCATATCTGCGAGAATCCTTCCCATTGCTAACAAGCACAAATATTGGTTCTACCGATGGAACCAACATCAACTCGGACTTTGAAGAAATACTAAAGCGATCAAGAAAAGCGAGTATCGAGTAGATCAATTGATGCGAACTCCTTCAAAGATTTCAATCTGTCTTTAGTCCTTAACTCGAAGCTCTCGAGAAGCTTTGATGAGAGTATTAGACGGCTTATGTGGATCACGATGTGACTACAGACCAATTTGAAGGATCGTCTCAATATGCAACAATCGAGTTTTAGTGATGAAGAACTTCGGAAGAAGGAAAGATCACAACAACATCTCTTGCCATCGATTCCCATCCCATGTATTGGTGGATACGGGTTCGTCTTTAAATGTAATGCCAAAAGCGCTCGCTCGTTTAACAAAGGAACGCAATGAAGTTCAACGATATAGTAGTAAGAGCTTTCGATGGATCGAGAAAGTCAGTTATTGGGGAAGTTGATCTCCCGATGACAATTGGCCCTCACACTTTCAAAATTACTTTCCAAGTCATGGACGTACCAGTGCATCTGATTGCTTGCTAGGAAGACCTTGGATCCACGATGCGAGCGATAACTTCTACTCTCCATCAAAAATTAAAATTCACAGTCAACGGAAAGTTGGTGACTATTAGCGGTGAACAAGCTTTACTTGTAAGCCATCTATCCAGTTTCTCTTTCATCACCGCTAATGACATTGAAGGGGCACATCTCCCCGAACATCCATTAGAAGATGAATCTACCAACAAAAACAGATCATCTATCTCTTCATATAGAGAAACGGCACAAATGGTGAAAACGACAATGCCCAAGGATGGGGACAAGTAATTAAACACATCAACAATGGAACAAAAGCGGACTCGGGTTCACACTATTCTCTCGAGAATGAACCAAAGAGAAACACTTCCCCCGATCAAGGAGGTATTTCACAGTGGAGGTTTCTTAAACCCTGTTCCACAAGAAGTCAATGTTGTAACCATAGAAGAGGAGGAAGACAATCTATCCAAATCTGAAGAGTGGAGCACTTACTTGAATAGCCCTGAATATGTGTCTCGGGAGGAATCATATGCCGGTGATCAATTCAAAGACATGTCCTTGCGACATGAAAATCCACGGTCCTACTGAAATTTGGGATACCTTGGGAGAACCAAGTGGAAAATATGACTACATGGTGAAATACACTGCGCCAGAAAGCTCGAAAATCCGGATCGAAGATATCCAACCCACAGGATGGGGTGATGACTTTGAATACCCTAGTCAATCAGAAGAGGAATACTCGTCTTCTCAAACTAATCAACGGATCGAGATCCCAAATGAAGATCTACGCTTGATACTTCTATGGAATTCACCAAGCGGATCACGGTTATCACTACATCAACATGATCACTTTGAAGATCAAAGTACGACTCGGGATACGATCTAGAAAGTGTCGCCGACAATGAGTCTCTTCACTCGAGCTGGAAGGAACATCCCGATATTCAACACAAAGATCAGAAGTACCGTGCTATATCTCATACTTCCGATCATTAATCAAGAAGATCGCTTTAGCGACACAAAAGCAAGGGCCATCGTCCGAGTCTTCAAAGCACTGCTCACCAGCAACCAAAGTCTACTCAAGGTTAAACCAAGCGGAAAATTACCCAGTACCTCGACTTCAAAATTCGTCATTCTTTGAAACACATTGAGTTAGGACTAATGTTCATAACTCTAAGTAGTTTATTTTGCTTTTTGTTTTGAACTCTCGTTTACAAGCGAAGAGATGTTTTATAGGGCTTTAGCTTTTAAATAATTTCTCTTTGTCTTGCCCAAGACAAATGAGTTTGTATTTTAGGGCCACATTCATATTGTGAAACATAAATAAAACGCGTTGTTTTGTTTCCACACTCTGTGTTTATTTTCATTTTTACCCTTTTATGGAAATGATAATCCTAAAAAACACAGTAAAAAAAATCTTCAAAAAAAAATCATAATGAAAAAAAATTAATCTGCATTAACTTTCAAAAAAAAAAAACTTTTTTAATCAAACATAAATCAAAATTGCAGATTAAACAAATGGACAAAACCATTGAAAGCAATAACTCTACGCTCTTTCTCAACTTTGAAATCCCCTGTGAATTCGCCGAAGAGGAAGTTGAAGAAGAGATCGGATGAAATTTCTCGACTACTTAAGCACGAGGAAAGGATCATTCAGCCTCACAAAGAACCTCTAGAAGCGATTAACTTGGGTTCTGAGGAAGATACAAAAGAAGTCAATATTGGAGCTTCACTCAACAACAGTGTCAAAAGCAAACTGATAAGTCTTCTCAAAGAATATGTTGATGTGTTTGCTTGGTCTTACCAGGACATGTCGGGTTTGGATACCAGCATCGTGGAGCATCACTTGCCGTTAAGACGAATGTCCATGATTAAGCGGCGAGAGAGTTCATCCGAAATGGTGAGAAAATCAAAAGGAAGTTCAAAAGAAGCTCGTTGGTTTCCTTGTCATACAGTATCCTCAATGGCTAGCCAACATAGTACTGTATCCAAGAAGATGGAAAGGTCGAATGTGTGTTGACTACGGGATCTAAACAAAGCTAGTCAAAAGCGATTTCCGCTACGCATATCGACATGCTAGTGGACAGCACCAAATTCAATGTCTTTTCCTTCATGGATGGTTTCTCGGTTATAATCGGATCGAATGGCTCCGAAGACATGGAAGACATCTTTCATCACGCCATGGGGCACTTTTGCTACAAGGTAATGCCATTTGGATTAAAGAATGCGGCGCAACTTACACGGCAATGACTACTCTCTTTCATGATATGATGCACAAAAGATCGAAGTCTATAAGCGACATGATAGCAAAGTCGACTGAAGAAGAGCATATAGACTATCTCTTAAAATTGTTTCAACGACTAAAAATTTCAGCTCCGCTGAATCTAACAAATGCACCTTTGGGGTAAGGTCGGAAAACTCCTAGGTTTCATCGTCGGTCAAAGAGGTATTGAAGTTGACCGACAAAGTCAAGGCTATTAAAATGCCTACACCACATACGGAAAAGCAAGTAAGAGGATTTCTCGGACGGTTGAATTACATCTCAGTTATCTCTCAAAATGCACACATGGGCGATATTCAAGCCTACGCAAAGATCAAAGGTTGTGTGGACGGTCGATTGCCAAAAGCATTTACATATCAAGGAAACACCGCCGAACCACCAATCGATCCCTCCGGTTGAAGGAAGACCATTAATCTTATACCTTACCGTACTAGAAGAGTCCATGGGCCGCGTACTTGGACAACAAGATGACATTGGTAAGAAGGAGCATGCCATCTACTACCTGAGTAAGAAATTCACAGACTGTGAAACTCGCTACTCCATGCTCGAGAAAACATGTTGCGCTTTGGTATGGACTTCAAACGTCTTCGCGATATGATCAATCACACGACTTGGTTAATCTCCAAAATGGATCCGATCAATCGTCTTTGAGAAACTTTACCAGGAGAATCGCTCGATGGCAAATACTACTATCCGAATATGACATCAATACGCGCCGAGCGGTTAAAGGAAGCATTCTTGCTGATCACTTGGCTTATCGGCCGCTCAGCGAATACCAATCTCAAGTTCGACTCCCGGATGAGGATGTTATGTACTTAAAGATGAAAGATTGTGACGAACCACTACGGAGAAGGACGGATCCGAATCGGATGGGGCCTAGTCTTGATGGAGCCGTAAATGTTTTGGCAATGGAATTGGGGCGATCATCATCACTCCAGGGTTCTCATATCCGTTTTCCAGATTGCTATTTGGTACCCAACATAGCGAATATGAAGCATGCATCATGGGTATCGAAGAAGCCATCGACTTGAGGATCAAGATCCTTGACATATGGAGATTCAGCCCTTGTGATCAACCAATCAAAGACAAGTATGAAACTCGTCATCTTGGTCTAATTCCTTACAGGATTATGCAAGGCGATTGTTGACTTTCTTGAACACAGTGAGCGCATCATATCCCTCGAGATCAAAATCGAATGGCGAGCCTTGGCTACTCTATCTTCCATGTTCAAAGTCAATGATTGGAATGATATGCCTAGAATTCGCATCGACGCCTTGAAAGACCTGCATATGTGTTTGCAGAGCGGTCTTGACGATAAGCCGTGGTTTCCGACATCAGCGTTTCCTTCAAACACGAGTACCCACGGTGCCTCGTACAAAGATAAGAAAACTACGAGGAGGCTTTCTGGAATTTCTCATTGAGCGGAGATGTGTTATACAAAAAACGACATGGTTACGCTCGGATCGTCGGCGGACAAGCGGACATAATCATCCATGAAGTGCATGAAGGGTCCTTTGGAACCCATTCGAATGGGCATGCAATGTCCGGAAAATCTTGAGCGGATACTATTGGATAACGATGGAATCGATTGCTGCAAACACGTCAAAAGATGTCACAAGTGCGGATCTCGCGATAAGATCCATGTGCCTCCGACTCTACTCAGCGTTCTCTCTCTCCGTGGCCTTTCTCCATGTGGGGCATCGACATGATTGGAATGATTGAACCAAAAGAGTCCAACGGACATCGCTTCATTCTAGTAGCCATTTACTACTTCACCAAATGGGTCGAGCGGCATCCGCCAGCGTTACGAGACAAGTGGTTGTAAGGTTCATCAAGAACAACCTCATTTGCCGATATGGAATTCCAAGTAAGATCATTACAGACAATGGATCTAACTTGAACAACAAAATGATGAAAGAACTGTGTGAGGAATTCAAGATCGAGCATCATAACTCGTCTCCTTACCGGCCAAAGATGAGCAGGCGTCGTTGAAGCGCCAAGAAGAACATCAAAAGATCGTCAAAAATGGTCGTCACTTACAAAGGCGACGAAATCGCCATTTGCTCTGCATGGATATCGTGCTTGATCACGTACCTCAGGGCAACTCCTTTTCTCTAGTATACGGTATGGGCGGTGCTCCCGTGAAGTCGAGATTCCATCAATGAGAGTTCTCATGGAAACTAAGCTATCGAATGGTGTCAAAGCAATCGACCAACTAAACTTAATCGAAGAAAACGCCTCATGTCACAGACAACTCTATCAAAAGGATGAAGAAAGCTTTCGACAAAAGGTCCGACCTCGTGAATTAGAAAGGCGACCTCGTGCTTAAAAGATTATCTTTTCAAAGCATTCTAGGGGCATATGGACTCCTAATTACGAAGGCCCATACATCAAGAGAAGCTTCTCTTGCGGTGCTATGACTCTCACAACCATGGACGGTGATGAACTCCCGTATCCTGTGAATCTTGTGATCAAAAATACTTTGTCTAAAAACAAAAACGCTCGGTAAGCGGCGGCAAAATAGCGTCTTGGTGGATTGAAAACACGAAAAAGCGATCAAAATTAGAAACAAGCAATATCACGATAGATTGAAAACACGAAAAGGTGATCTAGGCAAAAACAAGGATACAAAATGACAAAATATGACATCGATCATATTTTGTCCACATGAAGAATCTTCCATCGACGGATCTTCAATCAACTTTTCTAAAGCAACAAGCGGTTGGAATTCAAAGTTGTTAGGGATAGTAGCGGTTATTTGCTTTCAATGTAGCCTTTTCCCAATAAATTATCATTTCCAACTTTTGTAAATAGTCCATGGAATCACGCCTTTGGCTGATTACCATTCTATCAATAAATTTGAGCCTTGTGCCTTTTGTTTGCAATTCCTACTTTATTCTGTTTTGCAAAATAACGCTTTTTATTGTGAAACTCACTTTTTGAAACTAAATTGTTTTAAATGAATTTTTACTTCAAAATTTTGAAACAAAAGCAAAATTTTCCTTTGAACTATGAGCGGAAATAACTAGCAGTTTCTCCATGGGTGTTTTGATCTCCGAAGGATAAAACAAGCTGCTATGATCTTCTCCTCGCAGAAATCATCAAGGCGGTATTCTTATCCAAAAGAATCCCCAGTGAGTTGCCAATGAAGTGCCTTTCTCTGAAAGTTTAAAACATGCAACTCAAATTTTTCATTAGTGAACATCGCACCATTCTGCAATTTTCACCAAGTATTTATTCGACTGTGCGGTCCTTTTCCCAAATACCTCTTTAGTGTCTTTGTCAAAGTATTGTTAGCATGCATATAACATTCATGACATTCATACATAATAGCATCATTCATTGCATTTTTTGCATCTCTCAAAATGTTTGCTTCCAAATCACTGGTATAAATCATACTTACTCATACGAGTACAAGTCTGTCCCCAGTAGAATATCTCCCAAAAAAAGATACATTTTTCTTTTTTCCCCAACGGAGTATTCCCAAACAGAAAGGATACGTCTTCCTTTTTCCCCGGCAAAGTCCCCAAGCAGAGAAATACATTTTCCTCTCTCTATCACATTCGCCAACTGAGATTATTCCTCATTGGGAAACAATGTCTTGATTGACTTCTTTCTTTCCAGTTCATTCCTGGATAGAACACTGTCTGTTATTCACAAAGCTGAGTACACAGCAACCTCATTTCTCAAGATTTACCTTGTTATAGTTATCACTTCGCTGATAATTGGTAACATCTTCAGAATTCATTACCATAAACTATCACAGGGCTGATAATTGGTAATATCATTTCCACTTACCTTAAACATTGTCACAAGGCTGACAGAAGGTAATCTTTCTGTTTCCAAAGTGAAACAAACATTCACATGTTTTGTGAATCATTCTTTCCCCAGCAGGGACGTATTCACAAATTTCCCTTCACTGTGTCATTTCTTTGATATCCTTTAGGGTAAAACTTTTTGCAATCATTTTGCATCATCCATCTTTTGGTATCTTAGGTCCAAATTTTGCGTATTACGATATTTAAGTCTCTTTACACCTATCAAAGCGAAGATATTCATCTTCCTCTCGGAGTTAAAGAAACTTAAATAGGGCATCTGTCATACCCCAAATTTTGAGTTTCACTTTGAATTATTGTAGGTGAACTTGGCTAGATTAATTGGAAAGGATTCAAGGCAAGCGGGGCTATCATCACGACTTCCATACATGCCGATGAAGCTCAAATGATCAAAAGCGACAATGGAAACACTCTAGCATCGATTTCGATTCTCATTTTCAGGTTAGAACACGAAGCGATTCTCATAATTCTTTGAACCAATTGAAAAAACTCTTGGCCATTCTTTTTCGCACTAATAACGATCATAAACCCTCAATAAAATCAAAGAATCATAAAGCGTGCATCATTTAATTTGATTTCTTAGTTTTAGGGTTCATCACGATTTCAATCAAACATGATAGACTTAAAATAAATGAAATTAACAAACACCGGCATGTTCGTGATGAAAAACCGATCAAGTTTGATTTTACATCACTCAATTTCATGGAGAAGCGAAGATTTTAGATCAAGTTTGTAAGCGAAAATCAAAAACACGAAGAACCATTCGCGTGTTCTTCATCATTCTTCATTTCAAATTTTCAAATAGTCCAATCTTATATCAACGCGTGTTCTGATCCACTAACACTCGGTAGCGTTTGGCCTAGTGGTTGTGCTTGCCTTTAGTTCACTTTGCCACGTGCCCCACCTCAATGGTCATGGGTTCAACACCCATCGGGACAACTTTCATCGATTAAATTTTAATCGATCCAAAGCGGCGTTACGAACACTTTTCAAACCTCCTTAAAGGTGAATTTTTCAAGTTTTCGACTTAGATTTTTCAAAACTTTTCATAAATGAACCTCACATTTCAAAACATTTTCAAAATCATTTTTTCAAAACATTTCATCAAACTTGCATCTTTTACCATGATCAATCCGATTTAAAACGATAAAACTGATTTCGTCTTCTCTCGAATTTCTCGATCGATCATGGGCCACCCAATGTAAGTCCCAACCCTCCTATGTACATCCATTTTCTGTACATAAATACGTTTGTGTACATATTCACTTCCTTGTACACAATTCCAAACTTGTGAATACTCAAGTTACGCTCGTTTCAAACGTTCGTTCACAGACACTTGTTTATATTTCATAAACTGCTGTAAATAAACATCATGCATTGTTTATATTTCCTTCATAAACTCCTGTGAATACACACACACACTGTTTATACAAACCGTCTAATAATAACATAACAATTAGACTAATCAATAGGTTAGTTTAGCCTCGCTTGGGCTTCATACAAGACAACTCATCCCAGTTGAGTTTAGCCTCCGCTTGGGCTTCATACAATACAGAGGGTTAAATCTCCGCTTGGGCTTTGTAAAAAACTCTCCTTGGGTTTACAAGCTTAGCCTCTTAGACAAACACTCCTGTTGAGTCAGCCTCCTCTTGGGCCGTTCAAAGAACTCCTCTTTGAGTTTAGCCTTCTCTTGGGCATCATACAATGAAAGAGATAGGACATCTCTTAACACCTCCTATTGGGCTTCAATACAAAGAATCACCAGCTAAGATAGAACCACGAAAGGATGGTTTCCGGTGAAATCACTTTCAAATCCCCAGTAAAATTTCCGGTGAAATTGCTCTTATTCAGAAAAGGATGGCTTCTCGGTGAAATCCCTTTCAAGCCAAAGCCATCCATACCCTATAGCTTCCTCTTGAGCTTCATACAAGGACCCTTGATGACCCTCGATGACCCTCGGAATGCCTCCTCTTGGGCTAACAATACAAGGACCCATGGGCTTCTTAAAAGCATCCCTTTAATCCAATCAATTTCTCCTTGAGATTTAGACATCTATCATCTCTATGGAAGAAGTATCTCATCTATCACATCACATACAGTCAAAAACTTTTCAAACTTTTTTTCATAAACTGTTTTCAAACAAAAACATCTCTAAATTGTAAGTGGTAACGCTTGTACACTCAAGCAAAACACCCAATACTTACAGTTAAAAGATTCAATCATCTTTTCAAACATCTTTCTTAAACATGTAAGTGGTAGCGCTTGTACACTCAAGCAAAACACACGTAACTTACGATGAAAGATTTCAATCATTCAAACTTTTTAAAATGTATGTGATGAAATAGATTAGATACATTTTCATTAAGATGACATTTGTCATCTCTTACTAACATCCGTTGCTTTCCACTAGCACAAGTGGGAACTACGATTGCTCGACTTTCTCAACATCCTTTTGAGAATACGTGAGCACAAGGTCTCATCCTTGCCGAGCAAATTTCTTTCTCTCTGGACCAAACAAACATAGAACCACTGTAGATCCGAGCTACAAATGCTCGATTCCCACTAGGGGATATGTATCGAGAAGATCCACGGATCTTTGCGAGCACAATAAAACAAACATTAGAATCCCATAATCTCATTTCTTAAAATCCAAAGGAGAAACTTTCCCAATCATAGAAATAGCAATTAAAACACACAAACATATCAAACATATTCATATATAAAGCGTAGATAACTACATATATTTAGGGTGCTCCATCTATTCCCTTTATATAACAATCCCCTTATTCGAATCTCCCCGATGCGTTACGTCTAGTTTGCGCTAGTCGATGCATACCAATATCAATTGAGGGTATTTGACTTTCCATTTTCATAAATCATTAAATCATATTTCTTGTGTTGAAAATAATAAAGCTTGATGCTCGCGGCATCTTTATAAACAAATCAAAGATTTAAATCGTTGCGTGCGGAAGATCCGAACTCACGTTCGCATCCTCGGTAGCGTCACCTCTTGTGACGATGTACAACTCCCATCCTCTTTGAACATCAAACTAATAGTGTTGTGTTTATGTCTACCTTTAATAATGGCATGGAAATAATGATTATTCCATCACCGCCTAATCCGGTTAATTTTAGACTTTTGACAAAGATCACAATCCTCGACTCATTAAGGTGAAGAAGTGAGCAATTTTATCTTTGACCTGTTAATTTTTCCACATTAAATCGTGGTACGACTCCTCATGGGCTTACTACAAATCTGTTTGGAATCTTCAATCCTCTCACTTAAGCCATTGAGAAACTAATCTTCCTTAAAAGCAGGTTTGAGCTGCTGAGCTTGATCCGGACCTATACATGGGGTTACCAAGCACACCTAATCTCGATGCTTGACTTCCTCACGAAAACCATGCATTTCATCCACACTATTCATGCACTTAAATCTGCCCCTGATACTGTTATTATGATCCTTGCATCTGAGATAAAGCATAGCATGGTCAGAGATGCTATGAGCCATAATACTAAGAGTAGAATCACTATGAAGTTGAATCCAATTGAGATTGCCCAGGAACCTATAATTTCTCGAATAAATAGTATTATCAGCTTGCTTGTTGGATCAGGTAAAGAAATCCCCATATGTATTCATTTCGTACAAACCAATTTTATCCATCATTTCCCTCAGATCAATGTACTCAGCCTCAGTGAAATTTCTACCACCAACTCTATCTTGAGCGTTTAACACATTATTGAAATCACCCGAGACACGAGGGTTCAATATTCTGGACTCTCAGATTTTCAATATCATGCCACAATTGTCTTCAGTCTTCTAAATGGTTTAGAGCATAAATGGCAGTGCACCAAAATAAGAACTCTCCATTCAGACTATAGATACCACAGTGAAGAAGTTGAGCAGTGTTGCTAACCTGTTTGGCCATAACTTTATTATCATCGCAGATGAACCAAAATCTCCCATTCTCATGCTTATCATAGTTATCCGGATCTGACATCGCAAATTAAATTTATTCGACATTATGACTCTTATTACATTTGATTCGAGTTTCAAGCAAAATAATAATGGATGAGTTGAGACTTTTGAGGCGAGAACTTATCTTTATAGTCTTACCAACCTTATTAAGTCCCCTTATGTTCCAAGAAATCATCATGGGACTTTGTCTTGCCACTAGAGAATCATTCAAAATTCCTAGTAGGCCAAAACCATTAGAACTGCAACTTTCATGTATCGGTGGTTGGCTTCTTCCCTATATGCAGTACCCTTTCTTCCGTTTTTGCCTGTGGTCCAATAAGAGGAGGATCCTCTAGAGTAGTGATCAATTATCTGCTTGTGTGCTTGTATCCCTATTTCATGCTCGTGATCGCATAGTAGGCTTAGGCATCCATATTTTTTCCTTTCTGACCTGAGGTTTTTCGCATATATGATCAAACTTTTTGCACTTTCCATAATATTTTGGTTTCCACTCATACTCAACTGTTTGAATTAGCTTATTTCCTTCATTATCAGAAATGGTAATTTCCTTAGGCATCTCTTGAGTGATATCAACTTCAACAAGCATCCTTGCATAAGAAATTCTCAGTCTTTGGGTTGTACATTCATCAGTCACTAAAGGCTTTCCCAATATGCTTCCAATTTTCCCCATGGTTTTCGAACCCCACAGATACAAAGGCAACTAAGGTAGTTTAATCCAAATAGGGATCGTTCTCAACATGTCTCTCTTAAGATTAAACTCAAGGGTCCAATCTCTCAGCAACATTGTCATGTTCATAATAGTGTAAGGCCCCTTAGACAAGATTTCATCCTTATCTTGGAAAGAATGAAACCTCATAATGAAGTAACCTTCTTCGTTATAAAAAGATCGACAATTTAATTCCGTTCTTCTCCATAAATTGCTTGACGAGTGCATACTTAAATCCGCCCTATGACATACATAATCAAAGTGACTCGATGTTTAAGCTCTCCAACAATGTCTTCAGGTTCAATTGCAACGATTGGTTAACCATTCACAATCTTCGGGGCAAAAAACTCAAGCGCCATCCCATTTTCTGGATTTCGATTTCCGCTAATCACATTCATCCATAATTTTCGTGGTACCACACCTTCCATCTTCTTCTCGATGCTATCTTGGGGTTCATTGCAATCGGAGGGTTTATTAAGGTAACTAGAGTTTCATCATGAGTGCCTTCTTCTAAGCTTAAATAATCCTCAACAATAACTTCAGGGTGTTCATTGTTCAAATCCTGTTTCAACAGTGAGGCTGGTGGTTGTCTCTGAGTGGCAGTTAACGGTGGCACCGGAGTTTTGGCCGGCCGCCCTCGTTCTCTCCCTCTCTTATCCCTATTATTATGTTTATTGTTATTCAAGTCATAACAATAAAATTAAACAAAAAAATTAAATTTTGATTATAGTATAAACCTTTTGTCTCAAAAGTGTTGAAAAAGGGAAAACAATGAAAAAAATTATTTGGTGTAGTTTAAACTTTAAAAATAAAGTCAATTACTTAAAAAACAATTAGTATTATTATTGAATGTAGTATAATCCGTAATAGACTATTAATTTAAAAAAGATAAATAATATGATACAAACACACGACAACTTATTTAGAAAAGTAGTAAGAAACGTATGGAATATGAAAATGATATGATGAAAGAACATTAGCTTTGGTGTGATTTCTAGGTTTATTATTATGACAGTTTCCTACTTGCAATGACCTTTTTCATAAGTCACCTAATTAAAATTAATAGCGATACTTTAAAAATTCATGTTAAAGTGGACCTCACTCTTCTTGTAGTTGGAAAAATATGGATCAAATGCTCATTGGTACAAAATTCATTATAAATGTGTATATTGGAATGGCAATTGAATTTATTAAAATAAAATTCATTCATATATATATATATATATATATATATATATATATATATATATATATATATATATATATATATATATATATATATATATATATATATATATATATATATAATTCATTTCCCATATTTTGATGATCCAATGAATTTATTTTATATTATTTTTAAATTTAATAAATTTATCTTTTAAAATTAATAAAAATTTAATTTTTTCAAAATTAAAGAAAACGATGTTACTCAAATTTGAAAAAATATATTTTTGAAAAATTGAAAAATCAATTTTTTAAAGTTGAGTTTTCAAAAAATCGAGTTTTTGAAATATTGAAAAATTGAGTTCTTTTGGAAAATCAAAAATCGAGTTTTTCTAAAAGTTGATATTTTCGAAAAATCAAAAGTCAAATTTTTTGGAAAATAATAAAATCAAGTTTTTTTTCAAAAAGTTTAGATTTTTCGGAAAATCAATACAAAAAATGGAGTTTTTCAAAAAATTGAAATATTGAGTTTTTTTCAGATAATCGAAAAAAAATGAGTTTTTTGTAAAATCGAAAAAATAATCGATTTTCTTTTCAGAAAATTGAATCGAGTTTCTTTTCAGAATATCGAAAAAAAACGGGTTTTTTTAGAAAAATCGAAAATTTGAGCTTTTATAGAAAATAAAATAAATTAAGTTTTTAAATAAAATAGAAATAGCGAGTTTTTTCTGAAAATCGAAAAACCGAGTTTTTTCCTAAAATAAAAAAAATCGAGTTTTTTCAAAAATAAAAAAAAAATAGTTTTTTTCGAAAAATCGAAAAAAATCGAGTTTTTTAGGAAAATCGATTTTTTCTTAAAATAGAAAAAATCAAGTTTTTTTAGAAAATCGAAAAAATTGAGTTTTTTCCGAAAAAATGTAAATCGAATTTTTTCAGAAAATCGAGTTTTTTTTTTAAATTTCCGAAAAATCGAGTTATTTGTGTTGTATTTAATATATATTTTAATTTCTTCAAAAAAGATACATGTTTATTTTCAATCCATATTAATTAAATGAGTGGAATATGATAATTTAATTGAGTTCCTTCTTGTATTGAACAACTTTTAATTAATAAAATAAACTAAATTAGTTTATATAGAAGAAAAAAAGACTTCGATTATGATTGAGAGAGAAAAGGAATATAATTAAATGAGGAATTAAACGTTTTGTAACGAAAGAAAAGAAATTTAAAACACCACCAAAAATAAATAGCGCCACAAATAAAACTTTAAATAGAATAAAAACCGTTATAGAAGGAATTATTTTAATAAAATAGGAGATTAAGAATATTAAAATAATTGCAAAGATAATATCCAAAGTAACAATTGTGTCAATGTTAACGCGTAGAGATTATACGGTTAACATTTTTTCTCTTTAAGTTACTTCAAGTTAGTATTAAATTAAAAATCACAATAACGCAGAAGTTATAAAACAATTGTAAAAACTATAATGAATAGAAAAATAAGTTACATAAAACATATACTTGTATTTATATATAATTACAGATAAATTTTATAGATAAATATACATAATAGATTTATTTTTGTTCTATATATATCCTCGAAACTAGTTTTAACCATAACATTTATTTTCTTATTTTGATTTTGAAGCAATTCGAAATGGCTAAGTATTCTTTCATGCTAATCATCTTTCTTGTCTTCATTCTTTCAGGTATATGATTTTTATTTCAATGACAACAATGAATAAAAATTTCATTCAAAAGAACTATTAATAGTACAAGTTTTTAAGTCAAATGTTTAAATTTTAGATATAATCTCATATTCAAATATTAATGTTCACATTTTTCAAGTAAAATATTTATAATTTTAGGGTATCCTATTAATATTTGCAATTTATTAAATATAATTTTTCTAATTATTTATATTTTTACAATTATTTTTTATGGTAATCATAGCCTTTTTCTTTTACAGACGTATCAATGACAAATGGTGCAATAAATCAACAAAAAGAATGTTTTAAAATTCGTCCAGGTCAATGCAACCTTGAAGCGTGTGGAGCATGGTGCTATCGAACTTATAACGGTTATGGAACTTGAATACAGGGTGGTACAGATCCCATGAATCCTATTTATAAATGTATTTGTAGATATATTTGTTCTGACTAGAACACAAAATATCACATTTAGATCTATTTTAATCATAGAACTATAGTTAAATAAAGTTGATAAACTTTAGACAGTTCAATTTTTAAAGTTTAGTAAAGTGTTTATTATGTTTATTGTCATTCAAGTCATATCAATAAAATTAAATAAAAATTAAATTTTGATTATAGTATAAACCTTTTGTCTCAAAAGCGTTGATAAAAAAAAACATAAAAAAAGTTTATTTGGTTTAGTTTAAACTTTAAAAATAAATTCAATTACTTAAAAAAACAATTAATGTAATTATCGAATGTAGTATAATCCGAAATAGACTTTATTAATTTAAAAAAGATAAATAATATGATACAAACACACGACAACTTATTTAGAAAAGTAGTAAGAAACGTATGGAATGTGAAAATGATATGATGAAAGAACATTAGCTTTGGTGTGATTTCTAGGTTTATTATTATGAGAGTTTCCTATTTGCAATGACCTTTTTCATAAGTCACCTAATTAAAATTAATAGCGATACTTTAAAAATTCAATGTTAAAGTGGACCTCACTCTTCTTGTAGTTGGAAAAATATGGATCAATGCTCATTGGTACAAAATTCATTATAAATGTGTATATAGGAATGACAATTAAATTTATTAAAATAAAATTCATCCGATTTATTAATTAAACAATTTATCTAATCTATCTATTAAATATAAAGTAATTTAATAGATATATATATATATATATATATATATATATATATATATATATATATATATATATATATATATATATATATATATATATATATATATATATATATATATATGGATTCAAAACTCAATCAATTTAATTCCATTTATTTATACTATAATCAAAATTTAATTCTTTATTTAATTTTATTGATATGAGTTGAATAAAATTCAAAAGTGTTAGACAAAATTGGTTTGAGTCTTTTTGAAATACAAAAATTTGTGTTGCTATTTAGACAAAATTGGATATTTTCGGTGTTTGAATAAAAATCGGCTACCTCATCGTCTCACCATTGAAATGTACGGTGATAATATATTGTGGGATGACATTTTTGGGTTTGAGTGTTTGAAATTTGAATGCATGCGAGAATAGGGTGGCGCTAGGTGCCACCTATTCAATACATAGTGACCCTAGTTGCAGCCTAGCATCTGAGTCATCTTGAATGGCGCCATAGTTCATAAATAGGGAGGCGTCAACCCACTTGGCTCCTCCATGCCAAGTGGCATGCATGCATGCGAGGCCCCAACCACCTCATTTATTCCTCTCTTCCACAGATCGCCTATAAATATGGCTTCTCATTTGTGTTTTTCCATCACCACTCACTCTACCTCTATCTCTAATACAATTCTCTCATTCTCATATCATCAGTAGAAATTTCAATCATGAGTCTTTTGACGTTAGGAGAATCTCACCGAGGAACAAGGGCAAACATTGCAACCTATGTAAGTTTTGTTCGTTATATTCTTATTTTTTCTTACATTCTTTTTTGTTGTTTTTATTATTGTTTACACTTTCACAATTTATTTTCACATTATATATAGGACACGAAAAAATTTAGATGCCGCTCACATCATTATGTTGTTCCTGATCCATTCATCGTTTCATACCTTGTACGTGCCGGTTTTGGAGATGTTATTAAAATCTCCAACTACACAATCGATTCAAAGTTTATTCTTGCATTGTGCGAAAAGTGGAGACCCGAGACACATACATTTCATCTGCCTATAGGTGACTGTGCCGTCACACTAGAGGACGTTTACATGTTGATGGGTCTTCCTATCAATGGTAAGGCGGTTAATGGTCCAGTCCAATAAGCAAACACTCTATGCGAGGAGTTGTTCGGTAGAGATATGGTGGAAGGTCCTAGTGCAAGAGGCCAAGGTATATTTTTATCCACACTTAGAGAGCATTATTATTCCCTTGGTTTGAACGAAAATTCCACCAGGAAGAAAAATTATAAAACAAGAAACTATATAGTGTTATGTTTGGGAGTTTATTATTCCCCGAAAGTACAGGAAATAGTATAAATTTGATGTACTTGAGTTTACTTCGGGACGTGGATAAGATAGGAAAATGTAGTTGGGGTTCCGCTGTTCTTGCCCAGCTATACAGTTCCTTGTGTAAGAACTGTAAGAAAGACACATCAACTTTTAATGGATGTGCTTTCTTACTTCAAACATGGGGTTGGTGGTGAATGCAATCACTTAATCCCGTCAACGACTTACCGTTCAGTTTTCCATACGCAACAAAGTAAGTACATTGCTTATTTATTAAAATATTTATATCTTTCGTATATATAAAATCCTAATATATTAAATGTTAATTCATATAGGTTTAGCGTAACGGGCATGGATTACGGAAAGAAGCTGAGACACAATGTTCTCCTATATCGTAATCTAATAGACCACCTCGGCGCAACTGATGTACATAATTTCGATTAACACCAACTAATTTTAACTTTAACATATATTATTTTAAAATTTATCATTAATCTTCATTTTTTATCAACAGATTACATGAAGACCGTACTTGGGTTTGGACCATGTACCCAATCATGATGATGTAGAGGTTTGGACTGCGAAGACTGCAATCATACGGTTTAACATTGTGGAAATGCACCACAGCGACCGTGTGAAGATGCAGTTCGGTATGTTCCAAGACATACCACGCGTTCCGATACGTTTGGATCCTTAGCATCTTAGAAGGGTCGATGCCCAATGGGGATATGATAATTGGAGAAATTTTGCCAGGGAGTATTGTAGGATGTGGAAAAACTGAGCAGACCATATCTTACAATTTCCCGTTTACGAAGATGACGAGATTATGCAACACTCTCGTCAATACATTGCTTGGTACCGATCAGTGACAAATCCAGAAATGCATGTTTCTCACCCCCTCTATTTGGTCGACCCTTGCACCCAGTGGGGGCAACCTTCAGAGCCACAACAACAACAACCGCGACAACACTACCGCCAACAACAACCTCGACAACAATACCAACAACAACCTCGGCACCACCACCACCAACAACCACACCAACAATACCAACAACCACCCAACAACACTACTAACAACATATCCAACATCCATCAACCTCCCGTCAACTAACCCGACAACACAGAACCACCAACACTGAATCCCAACCTCAACCCCAACCTCAACCTGATTACCAACCCAACCAAATGTTCGACCCACAATTCCAATACTCACATATGCCACACACCCAAGTACAATACACCGAACAAAGAGCATATGTCCAACCCTCCTATATGGGCCCATCAACATCTCACCTCGGCCGGACCACCTTCACGAGGAATATTCCTCAACCAACCCAACATACCACCAACCATCGTCGTACCAAACCCCATCATTCATATGGTGCGAGACTCCAAACGACCAATTTCCTTTTACCCCACTCATTCACAATCCACATATACGGATGGCGATTGCTATAGTCCCAAACGGAACCTAACCCCCACCACAACGACAAAGCTATGAGAACATGGGAACACGTTTATACGAAAGTGGTACAACAAGCAATGCACATCCTTAGGTATTCATGCATCTGATCGAATTCACTACGCGACCATCAACCCATGATCGGTGTCATCGACCCAACAACGGTAGGATCTAGAACCTCGCATCAGACGAGTTAGGAGAGGGCGTGTGGAACCCGTGGTCATCTACATGTCCGGGTCGGGAATAAACTTATGTAATCGCTATTCGTTGTAATGATAATTTATAATACAAGTTTTATTTCACAACATTGTCATGCACTTTAATTTAAATTGAAAAAAAAATATTTTTTAATCTAATCATATAAGCGCCATCTCAGATGGCTTTTCCCATGTGATTTACACATAGGCGCCATTTGAGATGGCTTTTAGAAAAAAATACAATGAGGCGCCATGTTGGTTGGCTCCTGCTTGTTAAAAATCAATGCAAGAGCCATCTGAGATGACTCACTTGTATATGAAACACGAAAGTTGGTTATTTGCGTAAAATTTTCAAAAGTTGGTTATTTACGTTTTTTTTTAATAATTGGTTATTACAAAAAAAATTCTCCAATGAATTTATTTTATATTATATTTTAAATTCAATAAATTTATCTTTTTTAAAATTAATAAAAATTTAATTTTTTTAAAATAAACAAAATGATTTTACTCAAAATTTCGAAAAATTAAATATTTTGAAAAATCGAAAAAAAATTGAGTTTTTTAGAAAAATTGAAAAATCGAGTTTTTTCGGAATATTGAAAAAATTGAGTTCTTTTCGGACAATCAGAAAATCGAGTATTTTTTTCTCGAAAAGTTGATATTTTTCGGAAAATCAAAAGTCTTTTTTCTGGAAAATAATAAAATCAAGTTTTTTTTCGAAAAGTTGAGATTTTTCGGAAAATCAATACAACAAATGGAGTTTTTCAAAAAATTGAAATATTGAGTTTTTTCAAAAAATAAAAAAACAAGTTTTTTGTAAAATCGAAAAAATAATCAAATTTTATTTCAAAAAATCGAAATATCGAGTATTTTTTCCAGAAAATCGAAAAAAAACAAGTTTTTTTAGGAAAATCGAAAATTCGAGTTTTATTAGAAAATAAAAAAAAAGAGTTTTTAAATAAAATAGAAACATCGAGTTTTTACGGAAAATTAAAAAATTGAGTTTTTCATAAAATCGAAAAAAATTGAGTTTTTACGGAAATACAAAACTTTAGTTTTTTCCAAAAAATCAAAAAAATTTAATTTATTCGAAAAATCGAAATATCAAGTTTTTTGGGTTCGAAAAATTAAGTTTATTTAGAAAATCAAAAAAATTGAGCTTTTCGAGAAAAATGTAAATCAAGTTTTTTTTTCCGAAAAATCTAGTTGTTTACTTTAGGGAATAAAAAAACGACTTTTTCAAAAAAACAAAAATTGAGTTTTTGAAAAATTAGAAGATTGGGTTTTAGAAAATGCAAAAATCAATTTATTCTTTTTATGTATTATTTCACAATTGATATATATATATATATATATATATATATATATATAGACACACACACACACACACACACACACACAGAGAGAGAGAGAGATTAATTGAGGAGAAAGTATTATGTAATATTATGTATTATTTCACAATGGCATTGTTCAAATCATTACATGAGAGAGAGTATTTATATAATGTCCACAAAAACACAACAAAACAACAACTAACAAAACTGCCACTGACAGCAGTGCAGAAAAACAAAAACACGAAGTTGAAACTAGTTTCTCCAAATGTAGAAACCGATTTTCTCTTCGAAACACAGTTTTTATGCTTCAGCAAAACAACTTATCCACTTAAGTTGTTTCCAAAACAGCTTCTTAAGCTTCCAATTTACACTTGACTTATACTCAACGTTCAACAAACCATCTTAAGTCAAGTGCTCCACATACCTCAAGCTCAATTTCTTCACAAGCCTCTTGAACACTTTATTTGTCACCGCCTTTGTCAACAAATCTGCAAGTTTTTCGTCACTTCGACAATGAGACACTGAGCTAGATTTATTTGTCCTTCACACACTAGCTCCCTTAAGTAATGGAACATCATCTCTATCGCTTTCCTCCCATGTGTTATAGGATTCCTTGCAAGGTTGATAGCTCGGAGGTTGTCAACAAAGAGTGTGTGACTTTTACCTTAATGTTGTCCAACTCTTTAAGTAGATTCATTATCCACACATCTTGACATATACACATTGGCGCAACGATATACTCGGCCTCACAAGAAGAGAGTGTCAGCACGGGTTCCTTCTTAGAGCAGCAAGAGATTGGGGCTCCTCCGAACATAAAGATATAACCATTCGTAGACTTTCGATCATCTTTATCTCCACACCAATTGGAATATGTATAACCGAGTAACTCGCACATGCTTCCCGTATCAGCTGTGGGAACGAGAATTCCGCAGACAATAGTACCTTTAATGTAACGAATGATCCTCTTAAATACTTCCAAATGAGACACCTTTGGTCTCTCCATGAATCTACTAGTAATACCGACACTAAATGTCAAATTTGGTCGCGTATTGCACAAGTAACGTAACGATCCAATCAACCTCCTATATTGAGTTGGATCAACATCACCTTCATCTTCATTCTTGGACAGCTGCAACCTTGGTTCCATTGGTGTATTGGAAGCATTACAATGGTCCATATCACACCTCTTTAATATCTCAAGGGCATACTTTCTTTGATGCATGCGAAGTCCTATTTTTGACTTGTGGAACTATTGTTAAGGACCAAATTATAGTTATTTTGTACATGATTTTGTGGTCCTTAACAATGCCTTTTTATATAATTAGTATTATTTATTCTAGTATTTTGGTTCAATTAGGTTTTTATTTAGTTTTTGTTCATAATATATTATTTAACTTATATTACTTTTAATTGTAGGATTTTATTGACTAATTCTCCCAAGCTTGGATTCAAGAGCACTTGAAGAGCTTTAGGGATGATTCTTTTTGAAGATATTTTTGGATGAAGGAGCATGCTACAGGTCGCGCTCAGCGCGGTTCCAGTATGAGCGCGCTCAGCGCGCTTAACCGGGCTTAGCGCGGTCTGCGAAATTCAGAAAAAGGACAGACCCATGCTTTCACCTTTTGGCCACCAACCCATCACTTCCAGCTGACTTTTTGGCTTGTAAAAGGGTGAAGCTTCACTTCATCATCATAATCTTTCATCTTTGTAAAATTAGGGCAAGAAGTTGTAAAGAAAAACCATAGCTTTTCTTCTTGATTTTCTTGATGTTCATCATTTCTACCAACAATCTTGAGAGCAAAGAAACCATGGAAATGAGTGGCTAAGCTCTTTTTGTGTCAAGATTAGAGGTAGTTGATTTATATAGTATGTATTTCTTTTAATCCATTTGTGTATGAACATGGTTGATGATTAATATAGTTGAATATCTTTGTTCTTCATCTTTATGCTTTGAGTCTTGCTTGGAAAAGAATACTTAAAAGTAGACATAGGATATTCATCCACTAATGAACAAATGCTAGGGATAGATTTGTGTGTTAGTGTTTACAAAATATTGAACTTAATGCTTATCATGTCAATAGTTGTACTGAGGGATCATGCAAAGATTAACATGATAACATTCACAATCTTGGTGGGAAATCTACAAGATTGAGAGGATATGTATTTATAGAAATCATCTACTATGTTCATCACTTGATTAATTGAATATGTATGAAACTAGATCAATGAAACTAATCTTGACATGCTTCTATAATTTGAAAACAATCTCAAACTCTCTTTAATCCAAACCATAACTCTCTTTGAAAGAATTAATTTAGTTATTTGTTTGGAAACTCACGGTACTAGTAGAGTAGATAACAAACCTTTTGGTTACATAATCTTAAAATACACTTTCCTATTGAAAGACTACAATATACACCAATCCCTGTGGAATCGATAATTAAAAATACTTGTTTACGGAAAAATCCTACAACAAAATGGCGTCGTTGCCGGGGATTGGCGTTTGATGTTGTTAGTATAGCAATAGTTGTGTGTTTTAAGACATTTTCTACTAATCTCTCTTTGTTTCTTTTGTGTGGCTAGACTTTTTCAGGAATTAGTTTATGCGGGGAAGTATTCCGGCCGACCAACTCCTTTTCGATCCCGAAATTGAAAGGACGGCTAGAAGACTTAGTAGTAGTGCTAAAAGAAGAAAAAGACAAGCTAGGCAAAGGCAAGAAAGAGGAGAAAGAGGAGAAACATCTACTTCTTCAACACTACCCGTGTTAGGAGAAGTCACCACTATGGCGGAGAATCAACCACAACCACCACCACCACCGCGGGGCCCGTGTGTCAATAGCCCTCGTCACAATGCCCAATTTGCTTGACAAGCAAATGCAAGGGTCGCGGAAATGAAAATGGGCTTGCTTCAACTTCTCTATGCAAGTCCATTTCATGTCCATGACCATGAAGATCCTTACACCCACCTTACTAAGTTCTATGAGATCGCGGGAGCGGCCGGGGCTCCGGAAGACCAAGAAGAGCAATACTTTCAAAGGATCTTCCCTCATTCTCTAGTGGGGAAGGCAAAAGATTGGTATCTAGACCAATTGCAAGAAACCATGACAAATTGGAATGTTTTGGAGGAAAAATTCCTTGAAAGATTTTTCCCTCAATCACGTTTCATGGAGGCAAAGACCGCAATCTCGGTATTTTCACAAGGAGTAAACGAGCCTTTGAATCGGGCGTGGGAAAGGTACAAGTCTATGCTTAGGAAGTGTCCTAGCCACGGTTTTGACGAGCTTACCCAAATTCATATTTTCCGAAATGGTCTCCAACCTCAACACAAATTGTTGTTGGATGCCACGGCGGGAGGTTCTTTGATGGCAAAAACACCATATGAAGCAATCCAAATAATTGAGAAGATGGGGAGGAATGATCATCAAACTCAACATGATCAAGGAGGTGTACAAGTGAAAACGGGAGTTCTAGAAATTGGCTCGAGTCACGAAGCACTTGTGGCGCAAAACAAATTATTTGTGAAACAAGTTGAAGAATTGACAAAACAAATGTCTAGACTCCCTCAACAAATCATGGAGTTACAAGGAACATCAAGTAAGCAAGCTCACCAAATAGCTTGTTGTGAATTGTGTAAAGGAGATCATAAAACCGGATTTTATCCTCCGGAAAATGAGGAAGCTAACTATATGGCCAATCAAGGGCAAGGATACCAACAACGAGCTCCTTACCCATATCAAAATCAAGGCCAAGGTTACCAACAAAGGGGTAACCAAGGTTATCAAGGCGGGTGGAGACAAGACAACAACAATCAAGGATGGCAAAATCCATATCAAACTCAAAATCAAAATCAAGCTCAACCACAAAATCAACCTCAAAATCAAGTGAGATCTTCCAACATTCAAGACACTCTAGCTCAATTTATGCAAGCTTCTATGGCTAATCAAAAGAGCACGGAGGCATATGTCAAGAATTTGGAAACTCAAGTGGGGCAACTAGCAGCAAAACAAAGGCTTGACCTCATTTTCCAACTACTCAAGCAAACCGAAGGAGTATTGCAAAGCAATTTTCACTATAAGTGGAAATGAGATGATGAATGGTGAAGATAATGATGTTGATGTGGAGGATGATTTGGTTGAAAATGAGGTGTTAGTTGAAAATGAAAAGGAGAATGGTGTAGTTGAAAAGGAGAAAGTAGAGGAGAAAAAGAAGAAAATGAAAAAGGGAAAAGAGAAGGAAGTAACTTTTCCATTAAGAAAATTACCTTATCCTCACCTTCCCTCTAAAAAAAATAATGATGTTGATGTGGAAGATGATTTAGTTGAAAAAGATGTAGTAGTTGAAAAAGAGGATGAGGTTGTAGTTGAAAAAAACGATGAAGTTGTAGAGGAAGATGAGTCGGAAGATGTAGTTGAAAATAAGAGCAATGCAGTTGAAAAGGAGGCAAACTTAGTTAAAAGGGAAAAAAAAAAGGAAGTAAAAGAAAGAGAAGAATGCAAGGAGGAGTAAAAAGGGAAGTAAAGAAAAAAGCTCGGCTCCCATTCAAAATTTACCTTACCCTCATACGCCGTCAAAGAAGGAGAAGACAAGACAATATGCTCGGTTTATGGATATTTTTAAACAACTTCACATAAACATTCCATTTTCCGAAGCATTGGAACAAATGCCGAAATATGTGAAATTTATGAAGGATATGCTCAAAAGGAAGAAGAAGCACAAGGATAAGGAGACGATATTACTTGATGCTAATTGTAGTTCCATACTCAAGCAAGCTCTTCCGGTAAAAATCCCGGTGGCCATTGGAGATACATTCAAGGGTAATGGCTTGATCGATCTAGGGTCTAGCATCAATTTAATTTCGTTATCCATTGTTAAAAGATTGGGGAATGTTATAATGGAGTCTACAAGAATGACTTTGCAACTAGCCGACAAGTCAACCATTTCACCTTATGGAGTTGTTAAAGACATGGTAGTAAAGGTGGACAAGTACTTGTTCCCTGTGGATTTTGTGGTAATTGACATGAAGGAGGATCGAGATATACCATTGATTCTTGGAAGACCATTCATGAAGACGGCTCGCATGATGATTGATGTCGACAATGGAATTATGAAAGTGAGAGTGCAAGATAAAGAGGTTGCTTTCAATCTTTTTGAAGGAACAACATAGCATCATTTAGAGAACAAACTTGACGCTTTCCAAAATGATGCGGCGGAGGAGGAAATCAAAGAGGTTTACAATTTCGGAGGAGCAAATAGTGATGTTGGTGTCATCTTCTTGAATGATCCTTGATCATTCCGAAATCTACCGCGTTAAACAAAAAGCTTGTTGGGAGGCACCCCAACATTGTAAGTATTCTTCCTTGAACTCATTTTCACTTGCCGGCTGTCAAATTGCTATTTTTGGAAAATCAAAATTATGCGGTCGGCTTAGCGTATTTTGGCCCATCGAAACTTTAAATCCAAAAAAATAAAAAATTTGAAAAACCGGATTTTTGAGGCCCATTTCGTGGCCTGGTTCGTTTTTAAAGGGTTAGGGTTCATTTCAAACCCTTTTTCCCTATTTCCTCTTCATTCTTCACTCTTTCAAAAACCCAAAAATCCCAACACAAAATCAAGGAATCTTTGTGAATTTCTTTGTCAAATCATCCTCCAAGGCATCTAAGTAAGTGTATTTGTGCTTTTCTTCTTTCAATTTCGTTTAAATTTGATGTTTAGCTTAGATTTTGAAAACCTAGGTGTTAGTGTTTTAAGTTGGCATTAATTTTGGTAAAACTAGGCTTTAGCAATGTCATGATAAATGTTATGACATTCAGAGATTGAAGATAAATCCACACGCTAAGGATGTTAAAACGCTGGCTGGAAGCTAAAGCTATCTTTAATGCAATCGATGTCATAACAGATGTTAGGACATTCGTGTGACATTCTGCGAATCTGCTTGTTCTGAGATTTTCGGAAGTTTGTTGAGCTGCTAAATATTGTTTTTCTGTTATTAGAAAGCATGCTCACGTGGCTGCTAGGTTAATCTTAATTAACCCTAAATTGGTTGTTGAAAAGACCATGTTTTTAGGATTAAATTAAGTGAACCCTAGTTATCTTTATGGAAACTGAAGTTTCGGAATGCTTCTAAAAAGGAATTCACCAATGTTGCTAAGCCTCGAATTAATTGAAGATATAGCGACTTGTTATGTCTGTTAGGATTTATAACAGTTGGTATTTGTAATTCTAGTTTCTCTTGTGAGCCAAGCAACTATCAATTGATAAGTGAATTGGACTAGGATTTGTTTGTAAGGTAGTTTATCACTCAAAGCTTTAAAGCACAGTGTTTGTCTCTTGATTGAAAGCTTTGAGCGAGATCAAGATAGTTTATTGAAGTGTGTCTTCACAATTCAATTAGTCAATAGGTTGATATCACTGCGTGATTGAGGGGAGTGAGTACCGGATCTAAGTAGGACTTAGGTTGAAGTTGCATTGGGTAGGTTTAAGTGAAAACCGGTTGGTTTATTCACAATTAATTCTACTAATAGTGAATTTCTTCCACGGCTTGGTAGCCCCGGATGTAGGTGTAGTTAGACGAACCGGTAAACAACTTATTGTGTTCTTCTGTTATTTATATTTCTTGTGTAAATTGTTCGATAGTGTGTCATAACATTCTCGTGACATCACGTGTCTGTTGCCATAATTTCAATTGGCATCGAGCAGGCACACCTTTTATTTTTAGGTGAGATCTAGGGATAATAGTTTACGCGTAATGGATAAGGAAGGAGGTTTTGGAGGTAGATCACCTATTCGGATGGGTCTAATTATGATTCTGGAAGCCTCGTATGGTTGCCTTCTTAAGATCGGTGGACATTAAAGCTTGGAGGCTGGCGACAAGGATGGAAACATCCCACCAAGCTTGAGAAGATGGGACTCTGTCTTGAAACACGAGGAGGAATGGAGCAAAGAGGAAGAAGAGCTAGCTCAGGGAACTCTAAAGCATTGAATGCTCTATTCAATGGTATTGACGAAACATCTTGATGGTCCATCAATATGAGCTGGCCAAGGATGTTTGGGACACTCTCGGAACTACTCATGAGGGACATCCAAGGTGAAGATGTCAAGACTTGGATGCTCACTACCAAATTTGAGAATTTGAAGATGAAGGAAGATGAGACCATTCATGAATTTCACATGAATATTTTGAAATTGCCAATGCCTCGGGAGCACTTGGTGAAAAGATGTCGAAAAGAAAAGTGAGAAAGATTCTCGGATCCTTGCCTAAAAGGTTTGCAATGAAAGTGACTGCAATAGAGAGGCTCGGACATCAACACCTTGAAGGTTGAAGAACTTATAGGATCTCTTATGACTTTTGAGATGGGAATCAATGGCTGATGACAAAAAGAACAAGAGCATAGCACTTGTATCTATCTTGAAGAAGGATGCAATGTGGAAGATGAAGAAAGATATTTGAAGCTATAGCTATGCTTGGAAGACAGTTCAACAAACTCATCGGAGGATTGATCCAAAGTCAAGGTCAAATGTCAAGGACATTGCATCGACATCAGAGATCTTATGACTCAATGAAGATCCAAGTCGGAAAAAAAAGGCAGTAAAATCAATGTCATGAATGTGAAGGATTTGGACATATTAGAGCTGAATGTCACCTTTCTAAAGAAACAAAAGAAAGGAATGGCTGTCACTTGTCGATGGTGATTCACAAGTGAATCGAGGAAGAAGGTGCCAAACTTGTCACTACTCTCTCGGGTGTACAATTCGATATGGATTCTAGTGATGAGGAAGTGACATTTGAAGAGCTTCTTTGAAACTGTGTATAAAAATGGTGAAGTATGTGCAAAATGCAGAAAAAGGCGATTGAGAAGTTGGAAAAAATGTGAAAAAAAAAAAACACGACCACTATAAATCACCTTAATAGTGATATTGTAATCTTGAACTCAAACTTGATCGGATGTCTAAATCTGTCAAAATGTTGACATCTGATAAGTTGGAAGAAATTCTTCAGCTTGAACAAAATGGGAAATAAGCATGGTCTAGGATATGTGGTGAAAAGAATCACATTGGTGATATTAAGAAGAAGAGACATGGGAAACCAATGTCAAACAGTTGTCACAACACAAAACAGAAATGTATCGGCTCGGGGTATGTGCTGCAAAAGATCATTAATAACCAGAAAGGAACAACACAGCAAGTCTATGGCAAAGAAGATGTCATACCACAAAAGGGAATACGCCTCGGATATATGGAGACTAAGAAGTTTGTCAATAACAAAAGGAAGAAGACCTAATAAACCAATGTCAAGCAGATGTCACAACATTGGGTGCAACATCAAAATCATAGAAACATGAACAAAAAGTTTCAAAGATGGAATGTCATTATTGTGGAAGGTTTGGTCACATAAAATCTTTTGCTATAGGCTACATGGATATCTAATCAATGGTCTTATGTGAAGCCTAAAACCAACGAATCATACTCTCACCACTGGAAGAAGAAACACTACGGTAGCTAACACTTCTCTGTCCCGTGGTACTTTGACGGTGGGTGTTCCAAACACATGCAGAGGAATCTTCTCAATGATGTTAAGCATCATTCTACCACTTTGTTACTTTTGGAGATGGAGCTAAAGGAGAAATCAAAGGTGTTGGAAACTCACTGTAGTTCCAATCTAAATGGAGTCTTTCTAGTAAATGTGCGAATGGAAATCTCATTAGCATAAGTCACTATGTGATATGGGATTCACATCACTTCACTAAGTGAATGTCTTGTAATCACGCGAATAGGTAGTGATTATGAGAAGTCGGATCAAAGGACAACTGCTACATGTGGGAATACGAAACACCACTCATCCTCATGTTCTACAGTCAAAGATGAAAAGGAAGTAAAGTTGTGGCAGCAAAATCGGTCATCCACACCGGAGGAATGAAAAGGATGGTTCCATAGAGAGTCATAAGGATACCAAGACCTTTCATGGACAAGGGAGAATACATGGTAAGTATAAAGTTGGAAAATCGAATGTCACACTCAATGTCTAGACATCGACCACTTTAAAGTACTAAAGCAAAGTACTAGAATCGGCATGAAAGGATAACTCAGTATCTTACTGACAAAGGATACAGGAGAAGTCTTGGATGAAACCCTCTTTGTCGAGGAGAAAAGATCATGGTGGCATCCATCTATGATAATGACATATATCTGAAAAAAATAGACACATTGATGGCTCTACACTTCTTTCACAAAGCAAGTATGCAAAATTGTCAAGCTTGGCCGAATAATGGCACCACACTAGGACTCTTACCCCTCCACATTTGAAGTTGTCCAAGAAATCCAGTGGAGAAAGTGTTGTTCAAAACTTGAGTCAAAGTTGATGGATGTTCCTTCTTGGAAATCTCATGTTTTGGATCAACAAGCTTTTAATATTAAGTTGAATGCCAAAGTGAAGAAATAAGCAATTGATGAAGATGATGCCATAAAATATATACGCAATGTCATGTCATGTGACACATCTACTAAAGTTCTTAAGACTAGTCAACTTAAGACTTTGAGGGACAAATTGGGTACTTGTCAATATGTGGAGTTATTATTAATGAGCCTACAACAAGGGATGAAAGGGAGTTTTATTTCAACTTTTTTAAGAGGGTTATTTAGGTATTTTCTTCCTTATTTTAAAAAGTCCAAGAATAGGAAGAGACATCCTCATATAATAGTTTCTTCTAGTACCATCCTTTCTTCTCTCAACTTTGAAACACTTTGCTACCGCTTTCATCCTCTCAAAACCATCGTCTTCATCATCTCAAGAAATCTCCATCTCTCCCCATGGCTGAATTTAGAGCAAACTGGAGCCATGCAGTTGAAACTCTGACACCACTGCGTGCAATGGCCTTGACAGAAAAGGTCAAAAGCCAGAAATGCAAGAAGGGCACAAGTATCTCCCTCTGGTAAGACTTGATACCATCTTCCCCGAACTAGTAAAGAGAAGGATCTAGGTCGGTGCATGAGGCCATAGCTAGGATAGTTTCGATATCCTAAATGAGAATAAGTCATACACGGATTTGGTCCCCATCATAAGTCTGCCACAGCTTAGCGGTTGTCAATGAGTGTCAAGACATCGGTGATGAATGATTCCCCGAAAATGATGAAAATCCCACAGGTTCACGAAGGATGTCAAGATGATGATGTAATTGAATCTCCTGCTGCTAGTGAGAATGGGATTTCTGATGAAATTCTTGAGAAGTCCCCAGATCATTGTACCTCTCCTGCTATCTCTGCTGGTAATATCTCTGATAGCATTCTTGAAGAAATTCCAGAAAAACAAGCTGATGACAACCTGGAAGAGTCTTCTGAGAAAAACACTAATCAGAATGTTGCTTCTCACATCATGAATCTCGATGAAGAGTTTTCGGATAATGACCTCATAGCAAAAGTTAATCCCAGCATTGCTAGGAGGGTAATGAATAGGAAAGGGAAGCAAAATGATATTCCAAGTCTGTTGGAGAAGGTTACTAAAGCTTCTCATAGGTCTCCTATTGAACAAGACTAGAGAATCCGAAGAGTAAAAAGAGTGCAATTGGTACCTCTAAGGCAAAGAGCACCTCAATTGTGAGAAAAGGAAAGCACACAGCCCTCGGATCGGGATGATTACGATGTTCAGAATGTCTCGACATTCACTCGAAAGACGCTCTTGGGAAATTGCCCATTCCCCCAATTGACAACATTTCCTTCCACCACCACGAGTGCTAGCGGTGGGTATGTGTCAAAAAATTTATCTAGAAAGAAATATTATGCAAGGAATGGATTAATGAAAGCATCAAGTTTTCTAATTGTTATGATGGGTTGGTGAAAGAGTTCATTGTGAACGTGGTTTGTCGATGGAAGATCGAAGATTTCAAGACTGTGTATGTTAGAGGAAGAAAAGTGAAGTTTTCCCAGTATAATCAACAATTATTTGGGAAGATCGGATGATCTCCGAGCTTGAAGAAGCGATAATCAAGTGTGCCAAACAATTCGCCAAGCAAGTAAAACATTGGCACAAAAGGAAAGCTTCTTGCTAAAAGTGTCAAATTCGCTATTACACACAAGATAGGTGCGCCCGGGTTCCCACAAATCACAAGTCCACCATCTCCATTAGTGCAGGCGGTTATCTATCTTGTTGGCACTAAAACAAAGTTTGACTATGGCACTTATATCTTGAGCAAACCCTTAAACACAAGTTATGCAATTAAGGGACCAATAGCCTTTCCCTCCCTCTTGTGTGGTATTATATCCATCACGACATGGTTAATAGAGACTCAGTGTGTAAAAGAGCTCGTGCCCTTGGCTTCCACTACAAACTATTTCAAGGGAAGCATGTTCCTGACCTTGTCATGACATCAACTGAGACATCAAATGTCAAGGCAAATACTCAGAAGGCAGATGTCATTGTTATGCTCAAAAGACACATAGGGAACTTGAAGCAAGGAAGCAGACTATTGAAGAACTGATCTCTACTCTTGAGAAGGAAGAAGACACAGAGGTTGAGGAAGAAAGACTTGTTGGTGATGATTCTGCTGCTCATATGGAGGAAGATAATGAAGTGAAGCGATTCTTTGTAAAGAAGGCTCGAAGATGTGTCCTTTCACATTCTTCGGAGAAAAGCACTTGGTATTGCCCTATTGCCTCGATTTTTATTACATCAATTGTCTCTGTTCTTATTTTTTAAGCTTTTGTATTTTGTTTAAACCTTGGATAATTGTTATCATTTTGTTGTCAGATGTGTAACCCTTAAACATTTATCTTGGTACTTTTATCTTGGTACTTTTTGATTAAAAGTTTGGGGTAATTGTATTGCTTCCTTTGGCCCTTTATGGCTAAAAGGGAGAAGAATCATTGTGGAAACTATGGAAGCTGTGTGGATTGGGACTTTGGGAATTATATGGCTGTTTAAATTTTGTATGTGGGCAATTGTGGGAATTGTGGGATTTACGTATGGGTAGAATTTATCTTATCTCTAGGTTCTAGTTTATTTAAGCTTAGAACTAGTTTGTCTTCTACATATGTACTACGATAGGTTAAGTAGTTTTAGCCAAAAATGTGCCAAAGGGGAGTTTGTTAGTGTTTTAAGTTGGCATTAATTTTGGTAAAACTAAACTTTAATGTCATGATAAATGTCATGACATTCGAGATTGAAGATAAATCCTACACACTAAGGATGTTAAAAACAACTCGAGCTGGAAGCTAAAGTTGTCTTTGAAATTAGAAAAGCAGTCGATGTCATATGGATGTTAGGACATTCGATGTGACATTCTTATACAGAATCTGTTTGTTCTGAGATTTTTCGGGAAGTTTGTTGAGTACTAAATATTGTTTTTCATTATTAGAAAGCATGCTCACGTGGCTGCTAGGTTAATCTTAATTAACCCTAAATTGGTTGTTGAAAAGAACATGTTTTAGGATTAAATTAAGTGAACCTAGCTATCTTTATGGAATCCCAGCGAAGTTTGAATTTGCTTCTATAAAGGAATTGACCCTTACAATGCTGCTAAGCCTCCAGAATTAATTGAAGATATAGCAGCTTGTTATTTGTGTACTGTTAGGATTTATAACAGTTGGTATTTGTAATTCTAGTTTCTCTTGTGAGCCAAGCAACTATCAGTTGATAAGTGCATTGGACTAGGATTTATTTGTAAGGATATTTTATCACTCAAAGCTTTAAAGCACGAGTGTTTGTCTCTTGATTGAAAGCTTTGAAGCGAGATCAAGATAGTTTATTGAAGTGTGTCTTCACAATTCAATTAGTCAATAGGTTGATATCAACTGCTTTGTGATTGAGGGAGTGAGTAGGTACTCGGATCTAAGTAGGACTTAGGTTGAAGTTGCATTGGGTAGGTTTTAAGTGAAGGAGATAAAGCGGTTGGTTTATTCACGAATTAATTCTACTAATAGTGAATTTCCTCCCGGCTTGGTAGCCCCGGATGTAGGTGTAGTTAGACCTTTGAGCGGGTAAACAACTTATTGTGTTCTTTACTGTTATTTATATTTACTGTGTAAATTGTTAACAGAGTGTCAGATAGTGTGTCATAACATTCTCTGTGACATCACGTATCTGCTTCCAGGAATTTCACTAGGTTTAGGAATTTTTGATTTTTCTCTTAAGATTAGGTTGTTTAGATGATAGATAAGCCTTAGAATAGTATTTTCGCTGCTAGTGGATGTGTTCTTGGGGAGAAAATTCTATTTTTGTAGAAGAATTTTTCTGGAAATCGCAGAGCGCGCTTAGCGCGGTCTACAAAATTTTGAAAAATTCTTCTGCTGTGTTTTTGTGTTTTCCGATTAGTCGTAATGCTTTGGTTGGTTGATTTGCTCTACTCTTTGCATGAATATTTGCTAATGGACACCTCGGTGTCACTTTTCCATTGATTTTTGTGTTGATCTTCAGATGGCACCTAAAAGACAACGAGTTTCTTCTACTGGGGCTGGATCCTCTAGGTCCGTGCCTTTTGATGGCGTTCGTTTCTTGGGGCCTGCTCAAGAGGCTCGATACAAAGAGCTTGAGAGCATAATATTTGATGGCGCATTATCCGCCTCCAGGAGCATGGCCACTATGACACGCCTGATACCATACTTGAAAACTACGGGTTGGGTGTTCTATGTAAGCCTCAAACCAAGGTTAATGTCGAGTTGGTAAGGGAGTTTTACGCCAATGCTATTCCGGCTGAGGGGAGTGAATTTAGGTTTGCTTCTGTTGTGAGGGGGAAGTCGGTTTCTTTCTCTCGCGCCATCAACGACTTCACGGGCTTAAATTGGACAGCCCGGAGGATCGATTGGATGTTTACCATGAGCACGGCTCGTGGTAATTGGGATTCGACATCTTGAGGATGAAACTTTATTTGTCAGGCACTCCTATGAATTGAGCCGATTTGGACAACCATTGAAATTTTGAGGTCCGGTCGAAGACTAGTGCGAGTATTAATGTGTGGCTCGTATAATCGAGACCTCGGGCCACACATCTTGATTCCCATGGAGCGGCCGGCTGATTGCGTATATGCTCGATGAGAGCAAATTGATTTTGGTCGTCGATTGCAAATAATTTGAAGAGGTCGCTTTGAGTTATACCTCGGGGGCGTATAAAGTGTGCCCTCACTTATCACAGGTTGATTATGGGCCTTCGAAAAGGCGAAGGTTGTCTTTCGGGTGTGGGGCATGTTACTATTGATGGGGTCATTGATGATTCCTATTGTGATCGTTATTGCAGAGCCTTGGATGATAACTCTGCTGCCCATACCGATTTGCGGCACTTCCTCGCCGGTCCATCGAAGAATGGAACCGGGATGCATCGCTCATCGAGAGCATTCATGTTTATGCGAGAGCATGGAGCACCTTGCCTTGCAAATCGAGAGCCGGGTGAACCATTTCACTTTCATGCGGGAGCGACTCGATCTTATCTTTGGTTGGCGGTCGGGCCAAATGTGAAGGAGGAGGTGGGCGATGGTGATGAGCATAGTGAGGATGATGGAGAGGGCAGTTCTAGTTCTGATTCTGGGTCTATTGGAGATTCTATTCTCGAGGCTACAAACTGATCTTTATTTTCTTGTTTTTATTTTACTTCAGCATTTTTTAGTTTTAGTTTTTATTTTCGCATTTTAGTTTAAACTCTGGATTTTGTTGGTTGCCATCCATTTTTGAGGATAGGCTTGTAATTCCAATTGATATTTTGTAGGCATGGAGCCTAAGTACTTTTTAAGTTTTAAACACCATTTTGGGGTGTCTTTTTATTTTAGTTTGTTTATTTTAGTTTGTTTTATTTTATTTTTTAGATTATGGTTTATTTAGTTTGAATTATTACTTCTTGTGGTTTGTCCGATTTTTCAACGGTTCTTCAAAGCTAGTAAGTGTGTTTCACCAAAGTGATGGTGATGATAAAATTCTCGACTCAATCCACAAAGAAGGTACATATTTAATCGTTTTGTAGAATAATAACATGTCTATGAAATTTGTGCTTTATGCAAAATATCTTGGCATGTACAAAATTTTTGTGTTCACATTCGAATCATTAGGACATAAACCACATAGGTGAGAAGCTTCCACTTTTTACCAAATATAGAGTGTCTAATAGTTGTGTTAACTCGTGTGGTTCATGCTTAATCTTTATTTGTTTGTGATAACTTGGAAACTTAGAGATGATCAAGGCAATTTTATGTGCATCATGAGAAAAACCACCAATTCTAAAGGGCTTGACTACTGTGGTGAGTGAATCCTTGTGAACCCTTTTGAGCTTAAATAGTATTTGTAGGATGAATTTATCAAATCGACTAATTGTCAAGTAGGCCACTTAATAGTTGTTGATAATATTTGAAAAATTCAATGATAATTCATTCTCTAGATTTTTCTTGTTTGTGAATACCAACCCTTTTTGTTAATTAACCCTTGAAGAGCATGTTCTTGAATAAAAAAGGATTGATATAAATGAAGTTGGGGAGGTGGATCAAAAAGAACATAGAATTGATGGCGCAATGATCCTAAAGAAGGAAAAATAATAGAGAAAAGAAAAATACAAAAGAAGAAAAATTTGAATATGAAAAGAAAACAAAAGAAAAGAATAAAGATGATCATTGTGTGAAAAAGAAAAGAGGTTATGAGTAATAAGAAGGAATGGGAATTAGTTGTGAAATGATCTTCATATCCTTTGACCCAATTTGTTTCAATGACTTTGTACTTAAATATCCCTTGTTTCTAACCTAAGCCAAGTTACAACCTTGAAAGTCCTTAGTGATCTTTGTTTCCATTTTATCATTTAACTTATTTCGATGAATGCATGAATTGTTCTGGATGTGCATAATTATTAGTAAGAGTGTTTAGTCCTTTGTGAATATGCATTTTGTTCTTCATGAATTTTGAAGAAATGATTAGGTGATTCAAGTGTGAACATATCTTTTACTTTGTTACATGTGTTGGTATATTGTGTTTAGAACTTAATTCATATACATGTTGTGTTTCGAAGAAGCGATCGATGTGTGCTTTTGCCGGGTATGTCGAGTTTGAACCATTATTCTTGTGTGAGTTTGCATGCTTGCATTTTGTTTCTTCTAGCTTTGTGAGATTATTGACTTTTGTTTGGGGACAAACAAAGAAGTAAGTTGGGGAGAGTTGTTAAGGACCAAATTGTAGTTATTTTGTACATGATTTTGTGGTCCTTAACAATGCCTTTTTATATAATTAGTATTATTTATTCTAGTATTTTGGTTCAATTAGGTTTTTATTTAGTTTTTGTTCATAATATATTATTTAACTTATATTACTTTTAATTGTAGGATTTTATTGACTAATTCTCCCAAGCTTGGATTCAAGAGCACTTGAAGAGCTTTAGGGATGATTCTTTTTGAAGATATTTTTGGATGAAGGAGCATACTACGGTCGCTCGGTAGTTCCGCATAAGCGTGCTGCTTAAGGCTTAAGCGGTCTGCGAGAGAAAAAGGACGGACCCATGCTTTCACCTTTTGGCCACCAACCCATCACTTCCGGTGACTTTTGGCTTGTAAAGGGTGAAGCTTCACTTCATCATCATAATATTTCATCTTTGTAAAATTAGGGCGAAGTTGTAAAGAAAAACCATAGCTTTTCTTCTTGATGTTCATCATTTCTACAACAATCTTGAGAGCAAAGCAACCATGGAAATGAGTGGCTAAGCTCTTTTTGTGTCAAGATTAGAGGTAGTTGATTTATATAGTATGTATTTCTTTTAATCCATTTGTGTATGAACATGGTTGATGATTAATATAGTTGAATATCTTTGTTCTTCATCTTTATGCTTTGAGTCTTGCTTGGAAAAGAATACTTAAAAGTAGACATAGGATATTCATCCACTAATGAACAAATGCTAGGGATAGATTTGTGTGTTAGTGTTTACAAAATATTGAACTTAATGCTTATCATGTCAATAGTTGTAGTGAGGGATCATGCATAGATTAACATGATAACATTCACAATCTTGGTGGGAAATCTACAAGATTGAGAGGATATGTATTTATAGAAATCATCTACTATGTTCATCACTTGATTAATTGAATATGTATGAAACTAGATCAATGAAACTAATCTTGACATGCTTCTATAATTTGAAAACAATCTCAAACTCTCTTTAATTCAAACCATAACTCTCTTTGAAAGAATTAATTTAGTTATTTGTTTGGAAACTCATGGTACTAGTAGAGTAGATAACAAACCCTTTGGTTACATAATCTTAAAATACACTTTCCTATTGAAAGACTACAATATACACCAATCCCTGTGGAATCGATAATTAAAAATACTTGTTTACGGAAAAATCCTACAACAACTATATGCCAAGGAAGTATGTCATGCTACCAAGGTCGCTCATCTCAAATTCTTCCATGAGTTCACCTTTGAACTTGGAAATAAACTCCTCATTGCTGCTCGTAATTAAGAGATCGTCCACATATAAGAAAAATATAATCACACCTTTGCTCGCATCCGATTTCACATAAATACCATGTTCGATACACACTTCTTGAAGCCAACTTCAATAAGAAAGTTATCTATGTGTTTGTTTTAAGCTCTTGGTGCTTGTTTCAAACCATACAGTGTTTTCCTCAACTTGTAGACTCTTCCCTCTTGATTCTTTATCATAAAACCAGGGGGCTTCTCTACATAGACTTCCTCCTCAAGTGGACCGTTCAAAAATGCAGATTTTACATCCATTTGGTACATTTGCCAATTTTTGCAATTGGCGATACCAACAACCAGCCGTATAGTCTCTAATCTAGCTACCGGAGCAAACACCTCATCATAGTCTATACCTTCTTGCTGCAAAAATCCCATCGTCACTAGTCGAGCCTTATGCTTGGCGATTTCTCCTTTAGGATTTGCCTTCACTTTATAGACCCACTTTACTCCGATTGCCTTTTTCGTTTCGGTAAATCAACCAGCTCCCAAGTACGTTTTTTTCAATAGATTCCAGCACTTCTTTCATCGCACACACCCACTTTGCATTGCTCAATACCTTATACTTACCAGCTCGGATTCAATCATAAGCGTAAAGTGTATGAGATCACCATCATTGTTGATCTCATTATCAAGAATAATTCACAATCTTGGAGCCTCTAAGGTAGACCTCTGCGTCTTGATGGTCGTCTACTGGATTCACCATTCTCAACTTTGATCGGAATCGGGACCGGCTCTGCAACCCGTTGCAGTTTTGCATTTTCTGCATTTTCTGGTGGAAACCGATTTCCAGGATCAGGGGAACCGGTTTCTACTTCCAGAAATTAAATTCCTGAGCCTTCAAAATGCAAATATTGCGATGGAAACGGTTTCCTTCAGTTGAGAAACCAGTTTCTGCTTCTGTCATTTGACCTTTTCTGCTGTTAAACAGCCTCAGCACGTCCACCACCACGTCTCGACTAATTATGATCTTCTTGATACTCACATCAAACAGTTTGTAGCCTCCAATAGGGTGATATCTTACAAGTAACATTATCTCTCCTTTGTTATCCAACTTCTTTCGAAGTTGACCCGAAATGTGTTGAAGTGCAATTGAACCGAAAACCTTCAAATGCGTTAAATTCGGTTTATGATCAGACCATACCTTTTCCGGTGTCACCTTGTCCAACTTCCTGGTAGGGCACATATTCAATATATAGGCTTCTATAGAAACCTATTATCCCCATAGTTCCTTCGGCAAGTTCTTCCCTTTCAACATGCTACGAACCATATTCATAATTGAGAGATTTCTCCTTTCGGAAATACCATTTTGTTAAGGCGTATAAGGTGGAACAACTTCACGCACTATACTCTCATCATCACAATAATTCCTAAATTCACTTGAGGTATATTCACCTCCACCATCCGTTTCAAAAATTTTCACTTTGTGACCACTTTGCCGCTCCACTGTGGACTTAAAACGCTTGAATACATCAAACACCTCATTCTTCCTCTTTATGAGATAAATCTATAGCTTCCTACTAAAATCATCAATAAAAGTGACAAAGTACCTATTTCCGCCATATGAGTCGACTTTCTTTGGGTCGCACACATCAGAATACACCACCTCAAGATGATGCTTGGTCTTATGACCTACATCCTTGCTGAAATTTTTTTTATGTTGTTTCCCTTGCACACATTCTTCACATATCTCAACTGGAAGATTGATCTTGGACAGTCCGGTCACCTTACTATGCCTTTGCAACGCGTCGAGGTCTCTAAAATTAAGGTGTCCAAGTTGGTAGTTCCACAACCATTCATCACGACTTGTCGATGTAGCAAGACACTTGTGCTCCATTACTTTCAACTCTATCTTTAAAGTACGATTTGCAGCTATGGGTGCTCTAAGGATTAAAATGTTAGTTCAGTCAAAAATGCGAAAAATCTTGTTTTCCATCCTAATTGTGTAATTCTTTTCGAGTAATTGGCCAATGCTCAATAGACTACACCTAATTCCAGGAATGTACAACACATCTTTGATCAAGGAATGACTCTCATCCCTCTTCATGATCAAAACATCACCCACACCGTCGGCTGTTAAAGTGGTGTCATCCGCAAATCTTACTTTATTCTTCGTGGCTTAGTTGATTTTCACAAACCAATCCTTTCTATCTGTCATTTGAGTTGAACAACCTAAATCCAAGTACCACTCATCACTACTTTGGACTCCACCTCGAACGGTTACCATTGTGTTTCGCTACAAACGCGTTTGTGTAGAAAATTTTGCAGTATTAGTGTTGTTATCCAGCCCTCGACACACATTGTTGTTGCTTTCCAGCCACTTTCTATTGCCATCGTACTCCTCCGTGATCATAACAAGAAGCGTATCATCATTCTACTTCTTGCCTTGCAACTTTGGCCTCATCTCCATGATTTTCTTTCGATTTCGCATTATATTCTTTTCTGAATGGCGAAACTTTTGACAATTATATCACTTCACATTGCTTTTGTCACATCTCTTGTTGTTGTTGCCTTGACCACTACCTTTGGAGTTGCTCTCTCATCTTTGAGTCATAGACCCCTTTGAATTTTGTGGATCTCTTCCATCAAAATTCTAGAAATTAACTTTCCTTGAAGACCACTTGCCTTCGATCTCTTGTTCTTCTCATTGAACCTTGCTTGCAGCGTAATTTTCGTCTTGGCCTTGTCATTTCCCCTTTCATCCAATCTTTGCTCATGTGCTTCCAATGAGCTTTGAAGCTCCTCCATCTGCTCATAGTGAGAAGATCATTTGACTCTTCTATAGCTACCACTATGTTGTCAAATCTTGACATTAAAGAGCATAAGATCTTAGCCACTATATTTTGCAAAGCAGTTTCACATAAGCCTTTATTTGATTCACCAAACGCGTTATACGCGTAATGTAGTCATTGATTGATTCCTTCTCTTCCATTTGTACCAACTCGAACTGCCTCTTGTGAGTTTGTAACCTCACCACCTTCGCTTTGTCGGCACCTTCATACGATTTCTTCAAAATATCCCAAGCTTGTTTTGTCGACGTACAATCATCAACTTTCTCAAAGTTGTCGTTGTCGACACAAAGAATGTATCAAGAAGAGAGCTTTGTAGTCTTTCTTCTTCTCTTCCTTGAATGTAGCTTGTTGTGCAGTTGTAGCCTCTGCAATAAGTGGTGTAACTTCATCATTCACCACTTCAAGGAATTCTTGATACCCAAACAAAACTTTCATTTATTTGCACCATTTGTCATAATTCTTGGAATCAAAAATTGGGAGGTTGGTAGAGATTTGATCGGTGGTTGTCATGTTTGCAGCAGATTAACGAATCAGAACCAGAGCTCTTGATGCCAGATGTTGGAACATACACAAAAGGGGTAAGGTGAATCAATGGTGAAAATGGCTAATTGCATAAGATGAAATTTAGAGAGAAAGTAGAGAATTGAGAGAGAGAGAGAGAGAGAGAGAGAGAGAGAGAGAGAGAGAGTGAGTGTGTGTGTGTGAGAGAGAGAGTAATTGAGGAGAAAATATTATGTATTATTTCACAATGACATTGTTCAAATCATTACATGAGAGGGAGTATTTATATAGTGCCCACAAAAACACAACAAAACAACAACTAACAAAACAGCCACTGACAGCAGTGTAGAAAAACAAAAATACGAAGCAGAAACCAGTTTCTCCAAATGTAGAAATCGATTTCTTGTTCGAAACACAGTTTTTCTGCTTTAATAGCAATTCCGCTTATCCACTTAAGTTGTTTCCAAATCAGCTTCTCAAATTTCTAATTTATATTTGACTTATACTCTACATTCAATATTTACCAATTCTTATTTGAATGTGGTATGGTTTGAGAGAATTGTCAAATAACTAAAAGAAAGCATTTTTGCGTTGTCATTTTCTCTTTTTCGTGTCCTCCCCTTCGCAGCCACTATCATGCATTTAGAGTTTTTCAAATTCAATCTCAAATTTATTTTTTGTGTGTGTTGTTGGCAATATCAATGGAATGTTAGTGAAGTAGTGGAGATGCCGCCATACCAAATCGTTGTGTATTTGCCGTACAAGAGAGATGGAAGAGACAATTTTATCTCTCCTTTTTTGTGATTTTGTGAAAGAGTGGAGAACGAGAAAACTAATAATAATAATAATAATAATAATAATAATAATAATAATAATAATAATAATAATAATAATAATAATAATAATAATAATAATAATAATAATAATAATAATAATAATAATAATAATAATAATAATAATAATAATAATAATAATAATAATAATAATAATAATAATAATAATAATAATAATAATAATAATAATAATAATAATAATAATAATAATAATAATAATAATAATAATAATAATAATAATAATAATAATAATAATAATAATAATAATAATAATAATAATAATAATAATAATAATAATAATAATAATAATAATAATAATAATAATAATAATAATAATAATAATAATAATAATAATAATAATAATAATAATAATAATAATAATAATAATAATAATAATAATAATAATAATAATAATAATAATAATAATAATAATAATAATAATAATAATAATAATAATAATAATAATAATAATAATAATAATAATAATAATAATAATAATAATAATAATAATAATAATAATAATAATAATAATAATAATAATAATAATAATAATAATAATAATAATAATAATAATAATAATAATAATAATAATAATAATAATAATAATAATAATAATAATAATAATAATAATAATAATAATAATAATAATAATAATAATAATAATAATAATAATAATAATAATAATAATAATAATAATAATAATAATAATAATAATAATAATAATAATAATAATAATAATAATAATAATATAATATAATATTAATATTATTATTAATATATTTAAATTAAGACTTCAATTTGTTTTTTATTTTATTTTTGAAAAGAAAATATCAGTTATGTGAATTAAGTTTACAAATTACAATATTAAATCAAAAATAATTATTTTTAATATTTTTAATTTGAAGTTTTGTTAAATAATAAAATACAATAAAATGAAAGCACAAAGTTCACACATTTTAAAACAATTTTACCTCCGAAAAATATTGAAGGGCTACATTGTAGAATGACACTTAAGAGTGAAAAGAGCAATCCTCTTTTAATATGAGTACCCTTTATACCCCATAATTTTAAAAAATATTCTCTATCTTATAACAAACAAACTAGAGTATTAAAATTTAATCTTTACCTAAATATTAGCATTGAAGATTGAATTCGAAAAACTATAAATAAATTTGAAGGCTATTGAATCATTGTATCCAAAAAATTATAATTATTGGTAAATTAATAGTGACTGCCATAATTTTATTATTAATATAAGCAACTTTAAATAGAGAGAATGAGTTATAATGGAACTAGTTAAAATAATATTATTAATATTTTATTACATTTTGTTGAGTCATTATTTGCTTAACTAATAAATTTTTTGTGGTCAAATACAATCTATTTGAACTATTTTGGACTTATTAATTAAAATAAAAAAGGTGAAATTAGTTGGATGTGGTTTTGCAATAATATAAGAAATTTTAATATTTTTTAAAATAAATTTAATTCATTTCACAAACAATAAGATTAAGCTAGCAAAAGATGAAGTCATTTGTGTTAAAATCTAAGGTGAAAATTTTAAATATAGAAAATGATTTTTAATGATGTTAGTTAAAATAATATTACAAACATTTATTGTCAATTTTTCAAATCAACATTTGCTTAAATCAATATATTTTCTTTTGTCAAATATAATGTAAATTATTTACAACAATTAAAGGAATATTGTTAATATTTGTATTGACTAAACAAATGTGTAAGGAATATCATAATGCTTACATAAAGAATTAAATTAATGTATCACTCTTGTAGTACTGTGTCATATGTCTCATGCAGCATGTGATGTTATTGAATCATCTATTTTCTCAACACATTTGCATCTATACATTGATGGATGTAAAACAACTCCTTTGGATCTTTCTTTCTCGTTTTTTTTAGCGTGTTTCTCTATTCTTCCGTCGCAATTGTTACAACAAAGAACGTAACATTCGTTGACAAGATCAAGAACGTCTTGAGCATCGAACAACACACATCTAAATCATCTATCGATTCTAATTCTTTCTATCAAACAAAAGAAACTTCGTATTCAAACCGTTTTCACCGTTCATCTTCATTCTTGTGCACTGAAACCCAAACATATCTCAGATGTGACCAAACACTCATGTTTCCCGATCCTACAAAATCAAAAAATACAATTCTGTTATGATTGTGATCGTAAATTCAACGAGAATCAAACAACAAAATCAATTATACACGTCTCACGTACACTCATGTTTTCCTATAAATTGTATCAGAGCTCTAGATATCAACGCAATCTCAAAAATTTCAGCTTCAAAGACAACACACCTTCTAATTATTACCTTCTAAACATAAATTACTTCTAACAAATGAATTATTGAAATTTATTCACTTCTTTCTTGTTTTCAATTTTCTCACAAATAAACATTTTCATATTCTAAATAATTCATTTTCCAAGTCTATATATATGAGTTTAATCTTACTTACCAAATATAAAATATAACATATACAAATTCACCAGCAAAATAATGGCTTTTCACAACCATCAATCTTATCTTCTAGGTGTTTCATGCATTGCTTTGGTGTTGGTTTCAGGTGATCAGAAAAGTTTTTCTTTTAATATCTTTTACTTGTATATTTCATAAGCAATTTACTAATTTATATTATTGTTTCAGGATTGGTTACTAGTTTGGAGACTCCAGCAATAGGTTTAGATGAAACATGTGCTCCTGATTGGCCACTTGCATTTTGTTGTTCTGCGGCTTGTACTCCAACCTGCAATCAAGACTGTAAGAACAAAGGATATAAATCAGGTGGACATTGCGAAACTTTTGGTGATACTCTATGTTGTTGTTTTAGGCATAGGCCATGAGTTATGTTCCTAAAAAATAAAGAAAATAAGACTATTGCTATGATTGTATTGTAGATGCATCTCAAACAATCATAGGCAGATGATAAAAATAAATGTATGGCTTTAGTTACTTATTTTAATGAAAGTGACAATGATTTCTATTTTATATAGGGTTAGGTTTGGTTTTATTTTATTTTAGAGTTGGCAGGATGAGTTTAATTTGAGAGCTGCAATTGCACTCACAATATTATTCATGAAACTTTTGCAATCACACTAAATTGTAATTGTATTGTAATTTTAAAATCACGTATCTGATTATATTAGAAATTTTATCGGATAATATTTTCTTTAAGCAAGTTGTATTAGTAGAGAGAACCAAGAATTTTCTAATCAGTTTACAAAAATCGGAAGGAAAAAATCGAACTGACAAAAAAGGGGAATTATCAATCAATTAAATTAAGAGAGATGAAGCAGATGATCTTTGCTAAACTCATAGAACCTTAAATTGAGATTGATAATTTCTCCTATCCCTAACCACCTCCAAACCAATATCTTTATACACCACACCGTGTTATCAACATTCCAACCGTCATTCCAAAAACAAATACCATTTCTTAACAACCAAATTGTCCAACAAGTTTCTAGCCAAACAACTCCTCTCTTACCTTCTTTCAACTTCTTATGTTTACAAAAATCATACCAATCCATAAAATTGTTCAAACAATCCTCCAAAACTCCTACCGGTTTATCCACCCATTGAGCTATTTCCTTTCAAATAATTTTTACCACAACACAATGAAAAAAGGAATGGTCCCTACTTTCGGACAAAGAATCACAAAAAACACAATTAAGAGCTTCTAAAGGAAAATTGATACCTCTTATCTTCAAAAGTTCCTTGGTCAGAAGTCTATTAGCAAGAAGCCTCCACGTGAAGGCTTTGATTTTAAAAGGAACTTCCATAACCCAAATTAAACTAACCGCCTCCTCATTTCTCTTGAAAGGACCATAAGGAATCCGGAAAGAATCAAACCACTTATAGCAAGGCACCGAGAAAGCTCCATCTTCTTCCAAACTCCAAGAAACCTTATCTCTCTCTTCGACACCCCAAATAATACCTTCCAAAGTCAAGATAAGCGAAGAAAGACGACTTCTAGAAACCAAATCCAACACCATAATATCAATCCCCAAATCACCCCATCTCCAACCCCCATCCAACCAATCCCTCATACCGACCACCGCCACCTTTTTCAAGACTGAGGCCTCAAATAATTCCGGAAAAGAGACTTTTAAAGAATGACCACCCAACCAACTAGCCTCCCAAAAAGGTGTAGTAAAACCATTCCCCAAAGAAAACATACAATTTGACTCAAAAGGATCAACCCTTTTAAAGGAAACACAACAAAGGAGATCTTTCCACCAAAGCGAAGAAGAGGTGGAAAGACTACCTCTTTCATTCCCACCAAACGCTTCCAAAGCATTGTCACCGTACCGCGCTTTTAACAAAATAGACCAAAGGGTATTCACTCCTTGCAAGATTCTCCATCGCCATTTATTTAAAATGGCCATATTGAATTTCGGTAAAGATTTAACACCTAATCCCCATTTTTCCCCTGGTAGACACACACTACTCCAACTCATCCAATGAATCCTCTTCCTCTCTTCCACACCTCCCCATGAAAATCTTCCTTGAATACTTGAGAATTATTTTACTACCTTGGAAGGCATTTTATAGAAAGACATATGAAATATCGGAGAGAATTAAGCACCGACTTCAAAGAGTAATCCTCCACCCAAGTTTAGAAAGCGATGTTTCCAATCCGCTAACCGATTCCTCATTTTATTCAAAGAGAAACCAAGAAGAATACTTCCTCGGATTAATACCTATCGAATCCCAAGAAATGTAAACTTACTAGATTCTACTTTGCAAGAAAGAACAAAAGCGGCCTCAAGAAATTGTTGGAAACATTCAAACCAATCAACTTACTTTTATGATAGTTAATTCCAAGACCGAAATTAACTCAAAAGCTCTCAACACCGCCTTCAAGGCCCACACCTCCAAGAACCTTCCCGATCAATAAAGTGTCATCCGCGAATTGAAGAATATCCACTAAACACCTCCCTTTAACCTCAATATTCTCCCATATCCAACGATTTTCTAACCAAATCGGAAAGCCCTTTCGCTATCAACACAAAAGAAAAGGAGAAAGAGGATCTCCTTGTATCAAACCTCTCTTCACAACAAACTCCTTGGTTGGGATACCATTCACAAGGACCGACATCTTACTTTAAAAATTAAAAGCTTCATCCACCTTCTCCAAACCACACGAACCCCATTCTCTCAACATGTATCTAAGAAAATTCCAACTCACGTTCTCATAAGCCTTTTCAAAATCCACTTTGAACATTAGACATTTTCTCCCTTTTTAGCAAAATCTACCACTTGCCACAAGAACCCCATCTAAAAGTTTTCTCTCGGCAAAAGCACTTTGACAAGGGAAATAATGGAATGCAAAACCTTCTTCAATCTTCCCACTAAGAGTTTAGAAATTGCCTTGTAAATACTTCCTACCAAACATATAGGGCGATATTCATCCAACGAGACCGATTTGGCTTCTTCGAAATCAAAGACAAAAACGAGGAAATAATCGCTTTAGACAAAAGTTCACCCGAGTGAAAACAATTGAAAAAATGAATAAAGTCCTCTTTGAGAAAGGACCAACATCTTTTGATAAAAAGAAAAGAATAAACATCCGAACCCGAGCTCTTGATCCACCACAACTCCAAATCGCCTCTTTTATCTCATCCTCTAGAAACGGTTTTTCAAGATCCAGTCTCTCCTCCATACTAATGCTCTTGAAATAAATCCCTTCTAACCTCCAACTCCCACTCTCCACCTCCTCAAATTTCTTCGAAAAGAAATTCCACACCTTTCTTTAACTTCCTTAAACTCCACCATGGTGCCCGAGACATTAAGGGGCTAAATGATTAGTACTCTTGATCTTCATGATTTTATGAAAGAATTCACTATTACAATCACCTTCAGAGCCATTTGACTTTCGCTTTTGAGCTAACATATTTTCTTTAATCCTCAAATTCAACCCAAAAACCTCGTAGCTTCTTACGATTAAGTAAAATCTCGGAAGCAACCCATCATCATCTCCTTCCAAGTAGTCATGCAGCAAATTTATATCTCGCACATTCTTCTCCATCTCAAATCCATCATGCCAAAAACCATTTTGTTCCACCAAATTAGTCTATCCTTCAACAATCGAAGTTTATCGGACAATGTTGTCCTTATCTCTTATATATTTTTATCAAAATTCATAATTTCATAACTTCAAAATTATTTATTTCATATATAAGAAAAATCTTAACATTATGTGTGTGTTTTTTTTTTGTCATCTCTCATGATTTTGTTCTAACAGTTTAGAATTTACAAAGAATAATTAAATAAAATGACATTTAATAGAAGAGAAAGAGATAAGTAATTTATCTTTATTACTTTTGAAATTTCTTGAACATTTTATATGAATTTTTTTAAATTTAATCGATTAGTTCCGATCGACATAATAAATCGACTAATATGATCTCATGGTTCAGATGGACGTTTTATTAGTAAAACTTTATTTTTATTAAGAATCAAACTTAAATAATATTCAAATTATTCGGCCTTATTACAAATTCCTTTCACACTAGAGCCTAAATACATGATTATTTTTAATTTTAAAATTCATCTTTATTTGTTGAATTTTCTTCACCATCTAATCTAACAACTCATAAATAATTAATTTTTATTTATCTTTTTCTTGCAAAGGCTATGACTAATAAACCATTTTTCTTCCGTTATTGCAAAAAATATATATATATATATATATATATATATTGTTAGATGACAATTTTGTTTAAAATTGAAAGATGACAAAATTTAAAAATTATGTTTCATTGAAAAAAAATAGAATCATGATATAATATGCTACACTATTGATTTGTTTGGCAAGATCAATATATGACTTTATATTTTACAGTGTATAATCTCATATAATATTTTAGATTTGTTTAATAACGATTTTTTTTATCACGAGTTTATAGTTTATTTTTTTAGTTTATAATTTATTTTCTAGATGTTATTTTAAATAGTATTTTGACTTATAGTTTATAATTTATTATTTTTTTTTTATCTTTATTATTTTAACAAAAATTTATATTTATCCTTTATAATTTATTTTAAATTAAAATAAAATAATTATATAATAAATATCTTTTAAGTCATTTATATTTATAAATTAGTTACACCGCTAATTTTAACAAATACTTCAATTAATTTATTAGTTATCAGTTTTAACTATCAGTTATAAGTTATAAATTATCAATCATTATTCATCAACTATAAATTATAAACTATCAGTTAACTTATCAATCAATTGCTATTTTTATCAAACAGAACCTATATTTTATTTTTATAAAAAATATCTAAATAGAAAAGGTGTTTCATTATGAATTGAAAAAAGTTATGGGTAAAGCGATCATACACAAGGCTTATTGGAAATAAAAATTAAGATAAAAAAGCCTCCTTAATAAGTTTGGCAACTGCCATGAAAGCAACGGGATTACCTTCAACCAGGGGTATTAGGAGAGTGTTTGGGAGGAGTGGTGACACGGTACTAATTTTTAGGGATAATATATATATATATATATATATATATATATATATATATATATATATATATATATATATATATATATATATATATATATATTGACTATTTATTTGATACATGTGACTTATAAATCAAATAAAAATTATAAATTAAAAAAACACCAAATTCACATAATTTTGACCAAACTCTTAAAATTTAGGGACGGTCCTTCCTCATTGCATTGTTAAGAATTTTCAAATAAATATAAAAGAACTTAATTTACTAATATTTCCAAAAATAAGTTATCCGTAATTTTCATAAGGATAAATATTTGGTAAGATTTATAAATTACGGCATAACGCTACCATCACAAAGATGTATGTAAGAAATTTTGTAAATTTTTAATCCATCTATGATCATTTTATTCAGCGAATTTTCTAAGTTATCCTTGAAAACCAAAAATATATTTTTGATGCAACACCATCGATAAAATTTACACCAAACGGAAATTAAGTTCCGTTTTATACGTAACTATATTTTCGGTTTAATTCATAACAAAAAACTAGAAAGCTTCATTTAATTGTCTAACATAGAGATACATAAATTTAGCAAATACAAACCGAAAGTTAAACATAAATCGAACATTACAAATCAATATTCAGGTGGATGTTGCAACATCCTCATAATGTCATCGACGGTTCTTGATAAAGTCGCATCTAGCTCGATTAGAACTTTCTCCTGAAAACTTCGATAAGCCGACCACATAGCCCATAAATCGGTGTCGTTCTTCAGTTCGCGGTTCATTAACTGAAGATTCTCTTCATTGTCAATCGATGGCGAGCAGTACTCGATATTCTCTACCTTTCGATCGTCGCCGTAAGGAACAAGTTCCTGCAAATTTTCACGTACCTCTTCAATATGGGTGTACACCGTGATCTTGAATTCGTAAGACAGTGTGTCGCCGGGAAAATGAAAAACTCCAACAACCAATGTGATGTCTAATTTCATGTCCATATCTGGTTTTATGTGTTGTGGTAGGAAGAAATATAAGAGGAGAGGTATTTTTATAGTAGAAGGATGTAAACATGGACCATAGAAATCCTATCTTTGTGTTAGTGATAAAGCGGAAGTTAAATTCGGTTTTCAACTTAAAATCGGAAGTGTACTTTGGGTAAATGGCTTGGGTTTGAAAAACCAAAAACAGAACAGAAACAACAAGTATAACACAAATCTCATATATTCAAAAAACTTGCAAGTGGTCAAATTACAAAAATGAGTATATTTCCACATCATAATACATTATCAAAATGAAGTTAACATTACAATGCTACCTATACTACTTGAAAGAGTCGTAAAAAGTGTCGCCGGATAAATCCATCGGTGGAACTCCTTTCGAATTTTCCCTATTTATTCCTATATCTATTTCCCTCAACTTGTTGTATTCTTGCATCATTTCCATGAATCTGTCTAGCCATGTCTCAGATGGTTCTGTAAAATGAAGTGCTCACTCCGATGATGTATATGGTATAGGGCATCCTGGTTTCAAGTAGACTTGAACAAAATGTCGTGGATTTGAAATCCACTCAACACAAATGATATGATCACTGGGATTTGGTGTAGGAGCAGTGCGCATAGGAAAATAAGTCTCCGGCGTATCTTGTCATATTAATACACACCTTGTCATACGCACTTGCTATGAGATGACCCATTTCAGGGAACCGCATCCATTTGTTCTCTGGTGCACATCCAACCTTAACAGGTACTAGTGCATGATGTATTTCCTCAACCTTCTCTTTACTCCGAACACGTGTGTCTGACTCGTGTTCTATCAACATTGTGATCGAGTATCTCGCACAATATTGTAATACTTTTCACGGTTACCTAGCAAACAAAAGCACTCGAAAGCCATAATTACGTCGGCACCCACATTGCGATCCTTTCAACGTGTTTGTGCATGGCGGCATTTGATCAATGAGCGTTACTTTTGATGGAGTCGGTGTGGCGGTGGTTTGCTAATCTCGGGCACCTTTGGAAGCATATTTCGAGTTTGGTGTAGGTGAGTTGGAAAATACTTTGTCAATATGTTCATAATATGAATGACTCCTCGTAGTAAATTTTGCTCGGTGTAGGTTTCAACTTCTTGATGCACCTTTGTTTTATCGGTTATAAGGGTGGTTTCAAATTCGTGGTCTCGAAGCGCAATATTTATCAACTCTTCTTTGATGTGGAGTTTGGTGGCGTCATCGACTCTCAAAATATTGCTTGTATTGCTTCAATTCGATAAGGATGGAGATATTTTATTTATCACTTTTCATTTTCCGTCATCCTCAAAATTAAGTCTCTTCCAATGACTAGAGACCTCGTCCATACATATCGGGACATTACCATTCATCTTCTTGGCTATGATGAAGCACAAGGGAGGCCATATGTTTTCACAATAGTGCACCCACACTTTGAGGTGTCATCACCCACATTTTAAGCTCTTTCTGCCTCATGAATAATATAATTAAGCGTCGCCTGAGAGATGATACCGACCAATTGAGAATATAGCATATTCTCCTTGAACCTATGTTCCAACACCGTGATACTACGACTAAATATTGTTTTATCTCATTATGCTAGTTCGATCATATGGTTCACGACTTGACTCGTAATCAAATCACCCTTGCTATTTACCAACCAATTCTTGAGACAAGCATGCACAGATTCAACTCAGTTTTATGTTGTATGTCCGAGGTGCATAACCTGATCAGTTCATGCACAAACAAATTTATCTTTCACGATCAAGTATTGTGCTCTACATATTTCAGCAGTTGGATATTTCTCACAAACAGCTCGGAATTGTAAGCGCATCAATATACATCTCTTTTGTAGATGCATTAACAATAACATTCTATGCAACCATGATTTTATCCACAATAACACCGGACTTTACCAACTTTCCATCTTCACCAGCTACCTATTTCGACACCACAGTAGGTTTAACCTGACTTCTCACATTTTTTGTAATATGGTACATACAAAGTAATGCGGAAGAAGTTGGAAATACAGTTGAAACAGCATTTATTAATGTCGTATCTCTGTCGATAACAATTACCTTTGGCATATCCTCTTGGTCCTTCAACATTGACCTACACACCTCTAAAGCCCATTGAAAGTTGTCTTCTTTTTCACACTCAAGAAATGCAAAACCGTCGTCTTCTCTCGATGTAACACCAACAATTTCCAACAACGGTAGCTTTGTACTTGTTAGTTTTGTCGTCGAATCCATTACGAGCATAGAAGGAAATGTGTTGAACAATTTAATAGAATCGGGATGAGTTCAATAAATGTCTCTCGATTACTTCATCATCACCTCGTCGATGCCTACAAACATAATTGTTCTCATCAAGAACTTTCAAAAGGTGTTGCATTTCGGTTTGATCCTCCCGAAGGGCTAACTTTGTTTGATAGCGCTTATTGTACACTTGTTTGATATTAGAGGTGTTCTCCGGTCTTTTGCGCTTCAAAGTTGCAATAATGTTTTTGGGAGGTACCAAATTCAAAGTTATGTCAGAAACACAAGTTTTCTCATTCGGAAGTAGCTGGCATGCTATTGGGTGACCGGCCAACTTTGGAGTTAAATCGTGATTGTGTTCTCCGCTAATCACATTAAACTTACACTTATTGTTGGCCATGAGATAACCACGCAACCAAAATGGACACTCACATTTTCTTGTACTGGTTTCCTCGCGTTTTAAATTTTAAATGCGAGCCACATATTTTCCACTCCTTTTGCAAGTCAAAATAACAAAGGCATTTCTTCTATCAGTGTCGTTATCGGACATTGCTATCACAATACCAAATCCTAACCTCGTTGCCTCTAAACAGATCCACTGCAACATACTGTCCCGTAATTCAAATTCTTGAACATTTTCATAATGTTCACGAACATCGACAGACTTAATTACGAGGCGGAACTACAAAGCAATACAACGGTCACTTTAGGTTTAGGAATGTTATCGGGTGCACCATACCTATGTAACATAATAAAAATTATAAATACACATATCACGGTGAAAGCGTTGCATAATTTCAAAGCGGGACAAAATCGGAAATAAACTTTCGGTTTAGTTCAACCACAAACCATAAATAAACATTTAGTTTGTACGTAACCTTATTTTCGATAAAATTCTGATTAATGCAATTAATGAGGATAAAAGGGATGATGTTTAGAAATTCTTCTTTGTTGAGCTTTTTACGATATGATGAACCAAAAATATGGATTTGGGTGAAAAATGGATTGACAATGGAGAGGTTTTGAGAGATTTGGAGAAGGAAGTGTGTAATGGTGGTGATCACCATGGTTCTTTGCTTATAGCAATCGACCGTGACAAAATCGGAAGTAAACTTTCGGTTTCATACAAAATATTCGGGTAGCATGCAACTCAATATTCTTGTTACTATGGTGAGTTATACTTGGTTCCATATCAGTGCATCTCGTCTGATTTCTTACAATTTCGGGTCACACCATATTTTGGTGGTTTGAATAAAATGGGGTGCGAATCGGAAATAAACTTCGATTTTAAAATGACATTTTGAGTATTCATGGGGCGCCCGCCCTATGGAGTTGATTAAGAAATCCACTAAATTTTAGAAGAGTCCTAATAAATTACCACACACCTTATATATTGATATTTTTAAGAAAAATTATATTTTCATAATCATTTTATTTCATTTACAATAAAAATTTCTAATCTTTATATAAAATTGACCTTTATATAATTAATAATTCTTAAATAAAATTAAACTTTAAACTTTAATAGACATTTATCTTTTGTATAAAATAAATTAATCAAATTAAAATTCAAAAATAAATAAATAAAGGCTTATTTTAATCTCTAATTTTAATATTATTTCAAAATTGTCTCTGAATGTTTAAAAAAAAATAGTTTTAGTCTTTAAAATTAAAATTCGTATGAAATTTTGCAAAATAAAATTGCAAAAATGTTAATTAGTTTTAAATCTGTGGAGAAATTTATAAGAAAATTCCTAGAAAACCTATAATTTTTCTGCGAATATTGAATTTAAGTACCAAAATAAAAAAGATTTAATATTCTTGAACTATTTTCAACAAAAGAATCCTAATTAAAGACTAAAAAAAACACACTAATTTATAGCTACCAGCCTACTATTTAAGCAATAAATAAATAATTATTGCATCTAACATACTTAATTGCCCATTGAATATTTTAAGCGAAATAAGGAAACATTTAACGTAACTTCCCACCCGTGCATTCATAAAGCAAAACTATCAAATTGTAGCATTCTTTGTTTCTTAAACACTTGAAATTAATGCTTGAAATAGCACAAGTTTATTAACCAAAATAAATTATGTCACTTTATTCATATTTTTTCAAACACTTGTGTAAAAAAGGGTTTAGCAATTTCCACTCAATTCTAATGCACTCCACATGTTCACAACTTTTCACTTTAACTAATAATTTAATCTTATATTACATTTTATTTAATAAATATAGGCTATATTTTGATAAGACATATTTTTAAGTTTAAGATTTATAATTTATAAATTTATATGACATTTTAGTTCTGATTGATAACGGTCTTTTTATTACGAGTTTATACTTTATTTATTATATTAGATTATAATTTTTTTGACGTTATTTCAAATAGCATTATAGCGTATAACTTATTATTTTTATTTTTTTATCATTATTATTTTAACAAACACCTATTTTTATTCTTTTATATTTATAGATTAGTTGAATTGGTAATTTTATCAAACACTTCAATTAACTTATCAGTTACCAATTTCAGTCATCCACTACAAATTATACGATATCGATCATCGACCATCAAATATAAACTATAGACTATTAACTAACTTATCATCATCAACTATTTTTATCAAACATACTCCTTTTTACCAAGCATACCCTAAGTGTCAATTTACTTCTTGATTTGGTATTTTAAACAACCGTTTAAATTCTCGTACCATTAAAATAATGGATCAATATACTATAATGAAAATTATGCAAAAATCAAAATTATTTTTTAAAAATGTTTTCATTCTCAATAAATTTTAAGGAAGACATTGATAAACTTTCATAAACTTTAAGAAATTCAAATCCTTCAAAATTATCAATTTTATTTTGATATGCTTTTACATTTAAAATAGATCTAAATGTAAAAAATTTGTTCTAGATCAAAAACAGGATGAACCAGATGCACATTCATATACGCAAAGACATCTAATAGGATGTTGAGGATCTTCACCAGCCTTTACACAAGTTCCAGAACCACCACTGTAAGATTTAAAGCAATATGCTTTACAGGATCCAGGGTAGCATGGTCCTTGAAGGAGTATCTCACAATGTTTTGCCATTGCAGTTTGTGTAACTGTAAAACAGAAAGAGCATTATTAACTTAATAAGAATGCTTGAATATTTTATTATAAAAATTAGTATACTTTATTTAGTAATCAAAGAATTAATGTACCTGAAATAATGAAGAAAAGAGCAATAAATAGCATGAGGGAATTTTTAGCCATTTCGAATTGCTTTAAAAACAAGTGCAGAAAATGGATATATTTTGGATGAACCTGTCCATGGGTATATATAGAGCAAAATTATTGAAATAGTTATAAATATAAATAAAAAATAAATATATTAGACAGAATAATTATAAAATATGAATTGTAAAGTAAGTTTGTATAATTCTAGAGGTTGAATAGAAATTTTTATTATACTTTAAAAAGTAATATTTACAATTCACACTTGCAATATATTAAAAATATTATTTTATACGACATATATAAAAAGGAATTTTATTTATAGAAATAGATACTTTAAAATATGTTAACTCCTTTAAAATAAAGAAATAGATATATTTAAATAGTTAAAGACATATTTTATTATTAATATCTATAATATCTTTTGGTATATTCACTTAAAATAAAACCTGAGAATATAAAAATATATTTGTTAATTAAATGTAATTTTTCAAAATAAGATGTTTAAAAACATTTTAAAGTTAGAATTTCTTATGAATTCTATTGTTCAATGTTTTAATATATATATATATATATATATATATATATATATATATATATATATATATATATATATATATATATGAGATATCAAATTACACCCGAAGAGTTACACCATGAGTTACACTCGCTCAAAAACGTCACTTCAGATTAATATTCTTTAAAATTAATCGTTGGATTGAAACATATCATCATATAGATCATACCTGTAAAGTTTGAAATTAATCTATAATGATTTACTATGTCATTGAACTACATCAAAATTAACGTTATATAAAAGTCTATTTTGACGTTAATTTTTGGATAACTTGATCATATAGTAAATCATCCATAACCATGTGCACCGCCGTCATCTGGTTAATAACAACTAGTGTGAAGTATATATCAGCAACCAAAATGTGAAACAAAGCGCCGATATCATCTAATGTGACCGTCATCTCCCCAGATGGAAAATGAAATGATGGTGTCTCTGGGTGTCATCTCTCAACAAAAGTAAATAACAAAGAGATGTCCGACGATCAAGTAGCACTCAACAAACTTGAAAATGAAACTCTCTAACGATACTCCTCACCTCCTCAGGCATGAGACTCTCTGGAAAGTTCTTTAACTTCGAACCATGATAAGCGACCTTCAGCACCAGACGCTGTTGTAAGAAGCAAAACTAAATTATAGTACATCAAATCTTGTAAGCAAAAATAAAAATTATGCAATTAAACAAAACAAAATATATACTCTTTGTGTCATATCCTATAAGCGACATGGTCAACAAATCTTGTCGGACCGACATACGAAGGTCCCAGGAAGGCTCCATCGATGTACATTGATGGCTCCGTGACGCCGCAGTCGTGGTGCTGTATTAGTGGGGATACCTTGTCAACGCGCTCAAACATAACCTCTGCTCCACAACCGACCTCTTGTACCACAGACTGACCTCCTCAATATGCTCCTCAACGGTCGACTCCACGGGAACAAGAGCATGTACCTCTTTGATCGGCTCCACCACGGAACATGAGCATGTACCTCTCGGTGGGAGCTTGTACCACGATTGATAAAACTTTCAATCCTTGGCGGGGTGCGGAACTACGTTTGTTGCTCGACCATTCGTTTCGGTGAGCGATCGGAGGCGTCTCCATCCGTAACTCGAATGCATGTGCCTCGTCGATGCAGGCTAGCTTAGCTCTATCCCTACCATGATAGAACAATCTTTACCTCGGTCCTCCCGCAAAATAAGAAAAAATATGAAAATATGAACCACCGAAAATTTTTAAATTTTCGGTATTTTCCAAAAAAAAAAATGAACTACCAAAAATTTCAAAATTTTCGGTTATCCAATAAACTTCTGGAAATTTCCACTACAAAAGGGAAATGAAATCAAGAAATTTTAAAATTTCCAATTGAAAATATATCGGATATTTCGAAATTTCTGATATCGTCACAAATTTTTTAAATGTACGATATGTCAATAAATATTTATTTCTGGTATCCTCCACTTAATCTTAAAATTACGTAAATTTATTGGTTTAATAGTAATATTGGCGTTGAAAATTAAAAAAAAAAAAATTGACAAACCCAATACTCAAACCACAAATATGCATATTGTTGTGGGTTGGATTAAATATTATCCATAAATGAAGGGGTTCGAATAATTTATAAATTGGTTCAATTAGAGTCGAACAATTTCTACCTGCACCCTAATCACCCCTACCTTATTTATATGTAATATATTGATGTTTCCACATTGCAAAGGTTGAAATCGATACATTGCCACTTATAAGTAGTTTTCCAATTCAACCTTGACCCCCCTTTGATAGAAAAATGGCATTTGATCTATAATAATTTGGTAACAAGTGAAGCTCAAAACACAATGTAGACAACACAATCTTTGGCCTAGCAAAAGCAATCAAACAAAGGCAAGAACAATACAAAAGTGAAAAGTTCCAAAGCTAGCAGTGTGTTAATGGTATTATCGCAATAAAATCTAGTACACAAAGCAAAACGCTATACCAATTTAAAGGTACCTAAGAAAAGTATGCAGGACTCATACAGTTATTTTAAGAATAGAAGATTATCTCGACAGACCGGATTCAATCTACAACACAATTTTGATTTAGCGAAGCGAATATGAAGGACCAGCGAATGAGTAACGAGATGAAACCGGCACGGTTGTAGCTTCCACCTCTTCTCCGTGGTAACGCTGCATCCGGTTATATTCGGACAAAGCACTAGCAGCAGAATGTGTTGAGTAGAGCCTACCATCTGCAACAGGCTCTCCCCTTCGCAAGTTGTCACCTCCAATTAAATAAGACCTTGAAGGTATTTCCTCTCTTCTCACAGGTGGCAAGTAGGGATCTCGTGGAGAAGCTCCATAGCGATAGGGATGATAAGGATCATCCGCACGATCAGGAGCTGTGCCACGATAATAGGTCTGCGCTCGTCCTCATGGAAGCGGAGGATCAACAACGTCTTTCCTATAAATAGGAGGCTCCAATTGATGATGGCGCTCTCTATCATAATCCCTTCCGTCTGTCCTATAAATAGGGCGATCCATGTGATGGTTGTCGCGCGCTCTCTTTCGTAATCCTTTCGTCTTTCCTGTAAATAGGGGGTCCAAGTTACGGTGGCGCTCTTTCGTAATCCCTCTCGTAAGGATCAGGTATAGGATTTGCCTGAGAAACACCAAGGAGACCGTAAGCACGATAACTCTTTTCAGTTAGAAATAAATCACGGGAGGAGCTTCTTCTCTCCGCTCAGATCGAGGATCCCTTTCATGAGACAGCACGTTATGTGTTTCTCTATGCCGCGAGCCGTGATCCCTAGCAGAATCACGAGCTTCCCTGTCTCGAATTATTGCTTTCGGAGGAGGCGGGCAGGCTGCATGGCTGAATGAACATCCACCGGTCGGAAAAGTGCCGTGAGCCTCCTAACCTGAAAAGAACAAATGAGTATCATCTTCGACAGAATAAAATACATTACTGACGATTAGCCAACTAGAGGCAGCATTGGGTCTCACTTGTCGAACAGTAAGTTCAGTTTTGAACTTGTTCTTGTCATTATAGTTTTCTTTGATGGCGCTTTTGAAAATGCTTTCGGGCAGAGGAAACAATCAGAAGCAACACTGAACCGCACCTGAAAATCACATCGTTTCGAGTAAATCATAATAAGCGAAAACAACACGGGACAAATTAAATAGAAAAAATAAATGAGGAAGCAACCTGAGCGGGAAAGTTACCACCAAAAGCACGGGGTTCGAGTTTCATACCACCAGAAGACGATGCTTTGTAAACTCCATACAACAGCTTCAGATCAAAATCGTAAAGAAAAAGCTTAGTCCCAGGCTTTATCCCTAAAATAACATCTTTTTTACCAACTGGAACAGCCATGACTCGATAACGGTAACAGTCGGGTTTTGTCTTTGCATTGCACATGAAGATGTAACCGCCAACTTTTTCTTTATTTTTCTCACTGGATTCAGGTTTTTCACCGCCACTGTTTTTGATTTTGTTTGTGTCTGTTTTACTCTTGCCACCCTTGTCTAACTCTTTATGATGATTCTCTTCATTCTTTGGCTTTTGTTCAGTGTTATCCAACTTTGCCATCTTGTTTCTTCTACCCGACGTCTCTTTGAATTCGACTAGCGCTCCCTTTTGAGTTTCCTTTTCTTTATCATTTTCATCCTTCTCGCTCTTTCCAATGGGACTTTTTCCGCTAGCGCTCCCTATTTCAATCTTCTTCTCTTTATCATTTTCATCCTTCTCGCTCTTTCCAATAGGACTTTTTCCGCTAGTGCTCCCTATTTGAATCTTCTTCTCTTTATCATTTTCATCCTTCTCGCTCTTTCCAATGGGACTTCTTCCGCTAGCTATATTTTCAGCCTTCTCACTCTTTCCAATAGGACTTTTGCCACTAGTGCTCCCGTTTTGAATTTCCTTTCCTTTATTATTTTAGCTTTCTCACTCTTCTCTTTAGATGTTTCTTCGTCTGTTTTCCCACTACTTTTTTGTTTTGTGCTTTCAGTCCAATCTGTGGAGAGCGTTTATTCACGGCCTTGATCAACTTTCCAGCCCTAGATTTCTTAACGATTTTAGACTTCCCCTTCAGTGATTTTGGAGTTTTCTTCTCACTCGACTCTGGTATACTCGACCCGGGAGCATTTGTATCCTTGTTGGTGTCATCTTTCTCTGATGGTTGAGGAGGAGAAGACTCTTGTGGAGGACTCTCAGCACCGTTCTTGCCGTCTTCTTGCTCCATAGTGTACAGGTCGAAGAAATGTCACTGCACCTAGGTCAGAAAAAAAGGAAAGTGATACACTGAAATATGACAAACTGTTATAAACTCTGAAAGGTACTACTCCTGACATAACACAACATACGCAAATGAAAAGTTACGTAGACACACGGAGAACCGATGAAATGTAACTCGACAGACAGAAAATAAAAAACAAAATAGAACATAGAATAAATGCATATATATGAGTACCAAAACACTTGAGTCGAACTTCGAAATTTCAAGCAGATCAGGAAATGAAGACTACTAATATTTCTTTTTCTCGGACAGGAAAAAGCATCAAGCGATGATGTTATCGGGATATTGATCTGATATCTGTATTTAGATATTCTGAAAGTAACCATGTGATAGTTATTCTGATATGAGCATTGCACGATATCAGTGTCATAGTGAGTGTCGGTGTCCAACATATGTTGGATGTATACGCATAGGACACGGTATCGAATCTGAATATTTGGCCCATTGAGGTAACAGATACGAATGCAGAAAATGAGAGCTCTGATCTGTGAGACCAAATGAAAAATTGAAATATGCAAGCTCGGGGTCATAAAAACAACAATTTCGCTTCAAAATGACGGCATTACCGCTGTGTCGCCAAGCCAGAAAGCAGAGTTATAAAAACAACATTTTTGTCTGAATGATCAAGGAAGAAGAATTTCAAACCCTATAATATTTTCAAATCAAATAACAAAAGAAATCCCAATACCATTAAAAAAAGGTTCTAAAACTCAGAAATTGACGAAAAATGTGATGCAAATATGTTACGTGAATGAGAACTTGTAACAGCTATCTCACACGACACAATGCAATCACAATGTAGCATCAAAAACTCTATAGCACCGACGCCTCTGGAAAAAATTGTTTGTCAGTGTCACAAACCAACACCGACACTTGTGATTACGTTTAATTTATTCAGTTTTTCCAATTAATATCGGTGTCGACATGTCAGTGACAGTGTCATGTTTCTGATCTCCGTGCAAATCAATAGTACTACATTCACTAAAATTGAACCATGCATTCACTAAAATCCTTCAGAAAAATTCAAAAAAAATATATATATGAAAACATCACCACAAGACAATGATCTGAGGTAGCTAACAGCTTATCCATAAAAATAAAAATAAAAACCTAAAATGCACAAAATAAACAAACACAGAAACCTAGTATTTCGTCACAAAATTCAAAACAAAAACAATATTTTAAGGAGCATTCAATTTGGTATCTTAAACTCAAGTGAAACAACTTCCAGAAGAAAAAAACACAAAATAAGGATTCCATTACAGAATGAGAAGCAGTGATACCCAGATGAAAAAATCGAAAATTTAACGGTTTTGATGAAAAGGGACATCAATAAATTACTCAAATTGATTAAGATTTCAACGCTCCTTAATAAACCAATCTATGCATCAGAAGAAGAAGATAAAGTGAAGTAATGGAAAGCAAAAGAGAAAGAGAAAGTACCTCGAAGGAAAGAGTAAAACCCAAAGCCTCAGAGAGAGAAGAGATATGAGAAGTATGAGATGCGCGAGCAGAAATCAAACCCTTGCGTATGGGATCGAATTTGCACCGTACTCTTTCATTTTTTATTTTAGCTCATGGTTGAAATTATATTATTTGGTAAATTAATTAATGGATAAAGAGATATAAATATAAAATAAAACATCTTTAAAGTACAAGACTTATAAAGATGTAAAAATTAAATTTTAAATAGTGTTTTCGAGTTTGTAAGTAAACGAGCATTTTTTTTAAAAATCTTGGTATTTTGTCTTGAGTTCGACTAATTCAAGAGGATCAATTTTACTGTTCATTTGCGGGGCTCTTGTTTAAAGTCAGAACAAAATTCTATATGGACTGACCTACAAGAATTGTTAGCACCTATTCGGATTTGAACTCAGGATTTTGAGAGGAGTAACTCTCAAGTTAACGAGCTTTTGATTTTAGTCTCTAGTTTTTTTTGGCATAAATTTATTTTTTGGTCCAGATATTTTTTTGTATTTCAACCGTTCAAAAAAGTTGAGTTGACAGACGGTGATGACCTGACTTTTAGGATTTTATTTTTTTTATTCTTTTCATTAACACACGTTGATATGTTGTTTTACAGTTTGTTAAAGAGAGATCAAATAAAAAAAATCATTTTTCTAATCTTATTTCTCTCTCTCTTCGCCATTGCACTTTCTTCTTCCTCCCCGCACCTTCAACATTCAAATGGTCATGGATTCGTCTTAAATGCAACTCGCATCATGTTCAAGTACCAGTTGTGGTTGCAATAGAACTATTAAAATATTTATGTCAAACTCTATTAAAAATCCTAAAAGGAGATTTTGGAAGTGTCAAAATCAGGTTAATATTTGTTTGCAAGTTGTTCATTTGGGATGGTGACCTTGATGAAATCCACCTAGTGACCCCGAAGTTCAAGTGGATGCAATTGCTCGGATGTGCTTAAGGATTTAGGGTCCATTTTAAGAAGATTGAGGTTGAAAAAAGGCAAAGATGAAGATGAAGTTGAATAAGGAAAAGAAAAGGAAATTTGTTGAACTGTTGTTGGTTGTGTCGTGGGATTCTTCTTTGCTTATCACAAATGGTGGTGAATCTCATTTGTTTGTGTTTGTTTGTTGTATTTTGATTTTAGTCCTTGTAACATTAATGTTTTTTGAAATTGGTTCATGTACCATATGATGAATGAAAATGATATTTTGATTTTGGACAATATATGTTTGGAATTTTATTGTTCCTCCTGTGTTTGCATTTTAAATGACACGTATATTATTAAAGGTAAAAGCCAAACTATTACTAGGTCATTTCAAATGGGCATAAACCTTGATAATGTATCGAAATACATAATGTATCTAAAACATAAGCGTTCAAACACAAGGCTAAAGCCAAAGCATAATGTAATTTAAATACATAATACAAAACAAAAGGCTTAAGCCAAAATAAATGATGCACTCATTTTGTTCAACATAATAGAAAAAAATAATTCAAAACAGATCCAATGTCTACAATTTCCATGGTTGTACAAGATTACTTCCTTCTCCCTTGAGCTTTTTGCATTTGAGTACTCTTGCTCTATAACTTCTCCTCAACTTCAACTTCCTGTAAAATAATTGTGATTGTTGGGGAACGTCTCCCACATGTGCCCGTCGAGGACGTCTACTGCACGTGTCAGTCTAGGACGTCTCCTCCACGTTCCCTCCAAGGATATGTGGCCAACGTTCCTCCGAATATGACGGAGCCATCCTGCCCCCAAAAATAACGGGTCTTCGCCCTCCGAGAATCACGGGGCAATTGAATCGGGATAAAGATCATGAACTGGTCACCTTTACCCACGTAGGATCTTGGCAGTCTCCACTATGGAACTAGACATCCGGTCCAAATGGGGACCTTGGCCCATCGTTGGGGCTATAAATACAATTTTCACTAGAGAGTCAGGTACATTGTTCTATTCACTCTAACTTCATACTTGCACTCTCACTCTGAATCTTACTTTGGCATCGAAGTGTCTTGCAGGTACCCCCTCTTATTCACTTCAACAACGTAGAAGTCCAAGTGTTGTCGACGTAACGATATGTTACGATCCGGTGCGATCACAATATTTCTAAGAGATTACAACAATAAAAAACAATATCATATGGTGTCGACATCATATCTCTAACATCGTTGTCATATTTAACATGCACCAATATTCGCTGGATATCATCATTTTCATCAGTAATAGAGATGTACAAAACAAATCCCTCATTATTTCTTATTATTTCATCATCATCAATCTCCATGTCTAACCAAAACTTCAAGTTCCTCTCAAGTTGCTTGAAATTTCAGATGTTCCAAAAATGCGTCTTCATTAGAGGATTGATTCTATAAAATAAAAATAAAAACAGGTTTTTTAACAAACATGATAGAACTAGTGAAGAAAAGATTAAGAAGAACATGAGAAGAGGTGTGGAGTAAATAATAGAAGGCACATTTATTTATACTATAAAAAACATCAATCACATATGAGATAGATGAATTGGCACCTTCACTTACTTCTTATACATAGTCCGTCAATTGAATTGGCACTTCCATATACTTAACATGTAGTGTCACCAATTCAATTGGTGCATCTATATGCAAGTCGTCAATTAATTATTGCTAGTTCTATTTTTTAAATGCAGGTGCTAATTAGATTGTCATGTGCTCTGAATTGTTAATTTTTTTGTTTGAAATATGTATGCTTTAGAAATTATTTGAAAAACTTGATTATTTGACAAATTATTTTGAAAAACTTGATTATTTTAATTAAAAAATTATAGTGACATTTAAAAAAATAACTTCAAATTTAATTAAATATAATCAATCTCATTAATTAAATATTAATATTAGAATTATTATAAGATTTGGATTGACATAGAAGTCTTTAATTCTAATAATTTTATTTAAATTACTATTATGATTTTAAATTACGATAAATTTTTAAGAGATCAGACTCTATGCATGTGTTTGGTATAGCTTATTCCCATGCAGCCGCACGTTTTTGAGCATTCCATCATGATATTTATAATTCCTTACTTTTTCAAACACACACTATATAAACTTAATTGCATAACAATTTAAAAAAAATTGACTAATATTTTTTATAATTAATAAAATAATTTAAATATTTACAAAAATTGACTCATTATCATAATCATCACATTCAACTAAAAGCATAGCATCATCACATTCATCTAAAAGCATTTGCAATTGCAATTTCACCAACTATCATTTTCTCTACTTTAGAAAGTTATAGTCTGCCTTCTTGTATTTCAAATCCAGAACATATCCGCAACCCTGATATGTATCATAAAATAAATTTATAGACTTTTTTATGTAGAGGCTTATAAGAATAAATATTGTATCGGGTAAATCCATGAAGCTCACAATAACTAAAATCCTTAATAAATCTTGCAAATTTCTTAACACATTCTATACATTTGAAAAAACTATATTCCCTCAATTTTTATAGATATATCTCTAAAAGCTTCTTCTTTTTTTCAACGTTAATATGTTTCAAAGATGAATTTTCGAAAATATTTTTTTATTATAAAAGGGTTTAGTTCGAAGATGCATTGAAAAGGTGTTGAAAATACATCTCCGTATTATCTAACAATAATCACATATTATTTTTAAATAATTTTCATATCAAATAGTTAGAAGGAATTTAAGATTGAACAATACTAAGGATATGAATAAAACAATATATATAAAATTATAAGTCAAAAGTACACAAATTCAATCCAAAAGTTACAAGAAAGTCGTATCTAATACAATCTAAAATGTATCAAGAGTACAAATACAATAATCTACTAAGTATGATGGACTCGGAATCGGCCTCCTCGTTGCCCTTGTTCCATGTTGCCTCATGTATGAGCCTCCCAAGATTGTGCCATCATGGCATCTACGGTCCTCGCCTCGAGCCATCCAAAAAGTCATTTGTCAATACCGTATGTTTAATCTGATACGATAATACTTAGGCAACACATCATGAACATGATATGTCCTTGTTTGCTCCTTTAGTATCTCTAATAAGTTGTGACCTAGGTGGATCTCCTAGAGCATTATGTACCATATAATGATGAGACACGAAAAACCACGAATATAATCGTCATGTGGCTCCATTCGTTTCGATTATGGTATTGTGCCTCATTTGGTATTAGATGACATAATCATCAAACATAACATCCAATCTTTATGTTTCACAATGGAAGGAGCGGACATGTGACATCATCTAGTGTGGTAGACATAACCACGTGGTAAATGAAATAATGAGGTCTCCATGTGTCATCTTTCTACAAATGTATTAACCATACCATGATTAATTATAACATAATCAATCTTGCTCAAGTCACGTGTCCTTAATAGTTGCAAAACTTGAAACCACGATTCATTGGGTTATTCAAGCGAGTGATCTTACGTATATGGTTAATAATTTTTAGCGGATCACGTTCTTGCATACATGGTTTAATAGAATAATACAAACAAACAAAAATTAATAATAAACAAACACATGGTTAAATTAATAATTACAACTAAATTTCACCTTTTGTCCCAAATATGTATGGCAACATAGTGCGAATAAAGAGGCATCAATGATATGTCGACAAGTTTCCTCCAAATATTGAGGTGTCGTGGTGCCTATTCACTTTGGTTTGGGATTCTCGGGCGTCGCCTTAGTCCCCAGGTCTAGGATGCCTTAGGTGCCGCTGGGACTTGGATGCCTCGGGTACCTCTAGTGTCACGTGGGCACGGGATGCCTCTTACCTCGGGTTCTGAATAGGTGAACTCGTGCATATCGTGAAGATGGAGGCGGAGAGACATGGCGGGGGCCCTTCCTCACTGAATAAAAAGGAGGTGGAGATACATAAGTAGTAGAACTAACGTCACATCAACATGTCTGAGGTAGAAAAAACTTGTGATTACTAACTTTTTCCTCGAATGGATGCATGTTGTGCAAGCATAACATGTCTCAATCGAGATGGTCTTTCAACCATAATTCATGTAAAATAGACAAAACAAGTGTTACCAATGTATTCATTACCAAAAAAGCAAAAATATTGCATAATACCTTCACGGATATGCATATCGATTCTGGGTAAATGTTAAAAATTTCTTATATGCATCTTGAAACTCCTATAATTCAAAGCAATCATTGGCCCTTACGAGATATGCATATCCAGTTTGGGTAAATGTTGAAAACTTTCGTATATGCATCTTTGGAAACTCCTATAATTCAAGCATTGTCAATGGTAGAATCAAGCCATTTAAACATAAAAAATTCATTGATCGTAAAAGCTACCTAACTAAATCGTTCCTTGTTAGTTCTAAGCTATCATACGCTAAAAATCGTTTGATTTCATAACCTAAAACTCAACTTCTACATAATTTTACAAAACTCAATAAACTTTACAAAAACTTCTAATTTGTGTCTTGAGTTGATTGTTGTTCCTCATATTATTTGAAGTCAAATGTTTGATGAAGATTGATGTTTTTGATGTTGCTTGGGTGTGTTATGAATAAGTTTGAGAAAATGGGAGTAGATGAGTGTTTTGGAAATGAGTTGTGTATTGTGTTTGCGTGAGTGAGAAAGAGGAATGGGCTAGCATATTTGAGCGAATAGCATTTGGAGATGCATCTATGTAAACTTTTTGAAGATGCATCTCAAAATAAATTTGCGTGAAATTGAATCCTCAAGAAATTGTATTGAAGTTGAGGCGTCTGTGATACATCTACATAATTTATAGTAGATATATATCGGGGAAATTCAGTGATTCAAGACTTTGTTCAACATTGTGTTGAATTTTAGTACTTAGAAGATGTATTTAGAAACCTAGAGACATAAATGTATTTTGACATAGTGCCTAGTAAAACATATGGTGCATTAAAAATTTCCTAAATCTTCATAGTAAATTTATAAAACTAAAAAAATCTTAAGTCCAAAGTACTAAAAGGAAAAAGAAAAGAAAACAAACATCGAAATGAAACCAACATATCTCCTAACACAATAACACATGAAAATATGTGAAAGAGAATATGCAACAAAAAAAAACTACTACAACCAAACCTTATCTAATTAAGTGGAACCAACTACATGAATCAATGTTAGTAATATTCTATGAGAAGAATTTATAGAATCAAAGTGATAAAGAATTTGAAGTTTGTATTGTGAAATTTTAAGAGAGTTTGAGTGCATGAATAATGCTGATTTATGAATTTTGAAGAGAAATAAAGAAAGAGAAACATTTTAGATTATTGATTTGTAAAATTTGTGATTATTTCTCCAAGAGATGGAGTGAGAGAAACATATAATTATTGATTTGTGCATCAAAGAATATCACGCATTTTATATCCACTAAATTTTAATTGAAAACAAAAGTAGTTTTATGTGGCCAAGGTATAGTTTACTATTAATTAAAGATTTGAGGCAAAATAGATAACTAAAATCGGAAGGACATGCTGTTCCAAGTAAAAAAACATTTGTACCATGGTGTGGGAAAATCTTTTCTTTCCACTTTAAACTATAAGACATTTATACCATGGTGGCAAAATCTTTTTCTTTTCCACTTTAAACTATAAGACATGGTGCACAAGCAAAAGTAAATGTCAATTGTGGCAGGAGAAAAATGAATCAAAGGACCAATCTCACGAGTTATTTGATAAAATTAAGTTGACACATTGAATCAAACCAGCCCTTCATCAAACGTTCCATAGTCAGGGTTGTAAATTGTCATTATTTATAGCGGTGATTCATAAATTAAACATTTGAAACTCGATGAAGATTTTTTTTCCCGAATCCAGAGGTACTTAAGCATTTAGGATTAATACAAACTTAAAATATCTGTCAATTATCAAAAGGAAGGAATGGCAAGATTCAAATTGTATTTTAAGTTAGCGTCGAGAAAATGAATGGCCAGCAAAAGAATAACGAGC
>CM038796.1:261236659-261362271 GCA_021764765.1 Vicia sativa | reverse complement strand
ATCCCTTGAGAACACGAGGCACTAAGGTCTCATCCTTGCCGAAAACAAATTTCTTTCTCTCTCGCACTAAACAAAACCATAGATCCTCAGAGATCCGAGCTACAAATGCCTCGATTCCACTGGGGATATGTATGTGAAAGATCCAAAGATCTTTGCGAGCACAATAAACATTAGATCCCACATAATTCTATCCTTCTTAAAATCCCAAAGGAGAAACTTTCCCGATCATAGAAATAGCAATTAAAACATACAAACATATCAAACATATTCATATAAAGTTATGGATAACCATATATATTTAGGGTGCTCCATCTATTCCTTTATATAACAAACCCTTACTCCTAATCTCCTAACAAGTACGCTCTTAGTTTGGCGCTAGTCGTAATAAAGATATCAAAATCAATTGAGGGTATTAATGTTTTCCCTTCATAATCATTAAATCATATTTTCTTGTGTTGAAAATAATAAAGCTGATGCTCGCTTAATCTTTATAAACAAATCAAAAGAGTAAATCATTCTGCCACAGAATCTGAACTATATTCAATTCACTAGCGCCGTCACTTTTTAACGCGAACACTTTCAAGCCAAAGCGTTGCAAGTTTTCTCGAGCTATGAGTATCTTGTTTCACAATGTAAACTTTTGCTAAGGTAGTATATTGCATGCTCTTTTCGACCGTGACCGCCATGTTGCCCCAACACACACCCCATTGAGTTCTCTAACACCGCTACACATGATAAGAGGTCTTCTCTTCGGCGCATCGGTGATGAGGATTCTGAGGTACTCCTTGATTTTGTCAAAAGCGATCCGCAATCGCCATTCCATTCTACCACTTGATCTTTCTTTAGTAACTTGAGATTGGCCTGGCAAGTAGCGGTGTGCAAGGAATCGGCAATGTAGTTCAATCGGCCCAAGAAACCTCCTCGACTTCCTTTCTCTGCATGGGAGTCGGCATCTCTTGAATAGCTTTAACCTTGGCCGGATCAACTTCAATACCTTTACCACTGACAACAAACCCTAGGAGTTTACCGGATCTGACTCCAAAGGTGCACTTGTTGGGATTAAGCCTCAGTCTATACTTCTTCAACCTATCAAACAGTTTCTGCAAATGATCGAGATGTTCTTCTTCAGTCTGTGATCAAGCTATCATATCGTCTACGTAGACCTCTATCTCGTGATGAATCATGTCATGAAATAATGTCACCATAGAACGCTGATAAGTGGCGCCCGCGTTCTTTAGTCCGAACGGCATAACCTTGTAGCAGAAAGTGCCCCACTGTGTAACGAAAGTTATCTTCTCCATGTCTTCAGGAGCCATTTTGATCTGATTGTAACCGGAGAAACCATCCAGGAGAAAACCTTATGTCGAGCTGTTGTCAACCGAATATCAATGTGAGGAAGTGGAAATCGCCTTTCGGACTCACTTTGTTCGGATCTGTAATCCACACACATTCGTACCTTGCCATCCTTCTTAGGTACTGCCACGTTGCAACCCACTGTGGATAGGTACGACTAAGAAAACCGCTGAACTGCTTTCATAACTTCGGGATTTTGATTTTCTCGACATCTCGTGACGACACGATGAACCTCGCTTCACTGGAGAAAACCTTCTTTGTCGACAATCGGTGCACCACATATATCAACACTAAACCCTGCATGTCTTCGTATGACCAAGCAAAACCTCAATATAATCTCGAACATCCGAACCAACCTTTCTTTGACACTATTCTCAAGACCCGCTCCTATCTTGATCTTTTTTATTGTTCGTCAAGCACTCCAAATTCACAACCTCAACTTGCTCTTTGTGTGGTCAGATAACTCGATCTTCTTGCAGAAAGCGACAAGTTCTCCGGCACTTCACAATCTTCCTCACCTTCGCCTCTCGGCTTGGTAGATCGGATTATCGGTCATATTTAGCACTAGCATAGTCAGTATCAACGAGATTCGGTGATTCTCAGTTGTATCACGTGGTGTGTAAGAAACACATAGCTTTTTAAGGGGTGATAAAGTAAAAGAAAGAAAGCAACAATTGAATGCAAAAGTCCAACGATTTTATTGAATGAAAATATGCAAATGATGATAATAACCCTCACAACGAGCCATGATGCCCCGCAAGGCACTAGGCTTTAGAGTTTTTGTTCAAAACATAGAAAATACGAAAAGCAAAACAAAACAAGAGCAATTACTCCGCTCTAAAGGAGATTGGTATGACGCCTCGCCTTCCAATTGGCCGAGTCCGTTGTGGGAGTGGGAAGATCCACTTTGTTGATGTCAAGTCGTTGTCGCCATCTTCTATAGCATGGATTCCACTGCTAATGCGGAAAGGAAGTTGGCCGGCACGTATGATCATCTTCTCGACCTTGATGGTGAAGCCTAAACCAGCCTTGTCAAATTTGAAAGGAAGATCGGGAGCTGTCCCCAAATAGTAGTACCTCCTTCTTCAACTCGCACTTGAGCATCTTTCAACCAGGCCATCCTAGGCGAGCTTTAGCAATTTCAGAGTGAGGAGAGTCAGCATAACTCGGGTATTGTTTCAAAAGCTTGGCGTGGAGTCTCAAAGAATTCACCTTCCATCTCGAGATATCGGAATGACCGTGATGACCCATATATTCCTCTTCACCACATCGTAACAACCTTCCCTTTCACCGGTACTTCAGTCGATGCAAGGTAGAGGTAATGTCACCGCCCATGTATCCAAGGGCGCCCAAGTAGACAAGAGTAAGCTGGACGGATGTCCATGGCAAAGAAAGTGGAATCAAAAGTCTGGGAACCGACTTTAACAGGCAGAATGAGCTCTCCAAGGTCTGTTCGCTTAGAACCATCAAAAGCTCTCACAATTATATCACCGTCTCGTAACCAACCCTTCGATATCAAGTCGATCAAAAGAAGTCTTCGAAGGATATTCGAGAGTAACCAAGATCCACCAAAACATGAGACAATGTAACGCTTCTCGCATTCAATGAGATGTGCAAGGCTTTGTTGTTTTTTCCTTTAGAGTCAAATCAAGATCGAGAAGCCTAGGTCGTGGCAGCCGTGTTAGCAATACACACTTCAAATCGGGTCAAGAGTAGTGTCTTGCGGCACATGATCATTCTTCAAAAACTTCACCAAGGCGTTAGCATGAGCCTCGAGCACAAGAGCGAGCAAGCATGGAGATCTTGGACGAGTTTGTCCCAACTGCTCCACAACATTGTAGTCACTCTTCTTGATAATCTTCTAATTTCCTCCATTTCTTGAGGTGTCCTTAGTAACTTCCTTGGTACTTCCGCTGAGCGTGATGAGTCACCGGTTCTTTCCTCTAGCTTGGGAATCGATTGATAGCGTGAATGCGAGCTGAGTCGTGTGTCTTCTGAGGAGAGAGATATCTCGAGAACACCCTTCCGGCTCGTCACCTTACTTGATCCGATGATGTTGTCAATGTCAAGAATGGTAGCTTCAATCGTAAGATCTTCAATGGTCGAGGGTCTTGCTTGACGCCATGATAGTAAACATCACCCATAATTCCAAGGAATAGCTTTGTCGAGGAATATGAACCGGGTCTTGAGAAGTAATGATGAGAGGTACTCTAGGCACAAGATCGCAGAAATCCTTATTGTGTTAACATCAAGATAGTCTTCTGGAAATCACACCCCATCCGGTTACCTTAACATCTTCAATAGGAATCTTGTAGCTCCAGAACAATGTACTTCACCATGTAATCATACTTTCCTCCATGGCTGCCCTAAGGTATCCCATGCAGACACAACTTCATTCACATCTTCGATCTTCGTTTCTAGACATGTCTTCACACGTACTCTCCACATGTGGTTTCGTGAATAGTATTTCACGGTTATCCATCATGCACCGAACACGCCTTCTTAACCAAGACAACTATCGTGTGCATGGGCACCAACGGAATTCTGGGCATCCCTGGTTGACACCGGCTTGCAGCAAATTCTTCTAATAAATCATCGAGGAATGGTCAAGTCATCTATGTTTAAGACATAAGTATCCTCACCAACAAGATTGGAACTTTTGTCATGGTTAGGCATAGGCGCATTGATCACATTCAAAGTCTCACCGTGAGGGTCAAACTCAACTGCTTAGCCTCAATCATCTTGAATCTTGTTCTTCTGAGCCCAACAATCAATGCTGTTATGTCAGTGGCTATTGGAATGGTAAGCACACTTAGCATTAGGGTTGTATCCCTAGAGGAAGTGTTGACATTTTGAGGAGGATCCCGAGGTTATCAACTCGCTTTCAACATGTGTTAAGGCTCATGGCAATGGCATGTCGATCTCGTGAACCGCCTGTATGATTCGGGCGCGTTGTCTCGCCGAGGTTGTGCCGATGTAGGATTGAGATCACAACCGCCTCACGATTGAGCGGCCGGTCTTGGCCTGCTTTTCTCGACCATACACAAAGATTAGCTTCTTTTCTTACCACCAAAAGATCTTCAAGCAAAGATTGAAGATGTCTCATTGAATCTTCTCACTCTTAATCAATACCTTCAATGCGCCCGTCAATATCAACTCCTGAATCCCATCAAGAGTTTCCAATCGATGATTAAAGAACGGGCTGTTAGTGTTCCCATAAACATATCAACCAACCCCTATCGACAAGGGTGACTTAACTCACCGCTAAATCTCTCCACTGGGCATACTCTTTGAACTTCTCATCGCGACCCAGACATGCTCGTGAGTTGCATGCGAGGGCGCCAATTCAAAGATTGTACTCATATCGCCTCAGAAAGCATCTGCCAAATCACTCCAAGTACGGATACGGTCATTCTCTAGATGATAATACCACTCCAATTGAGTTCCGGACAAACTTTCTTGAAAATAATGCATCCACAACTTTCACATCAGCAAAGGGGTTGATTTGAACATAGGACTTCAAATGCAGCTTTGGACAAGACATGCCATCATACTTGAATTTTAGTTAGATATTACTAAACACAAAATTATGTATGTGCAAGATACATAATTAGGGTGTTTGGTGATTGTTCGCAGGAAAAGGTGACGCTAGAGATTCGAATATGAATTCTGACTGCCTCGAAATGATTTACTCTTTTGATTTGTTTATAAAGATGACGCGAGCATCGCTTTATTATTTTCAACACAAGAAATATGATTTAATGATTATGGGGAAAGTTGTTAATACCCTCAATTGATTTTGATATGGTAACGACTAGTAAACTAGACGCACGCATTGGGGAGATTCTCGAGTAAGGGGATTGTTATATAAAGGGAATAGATGGAGCACCTAAATATATATAGTTATCTATAGCTTTATATATGAATACGTTTGATATGTTTGTGTGTTTTAATTGCTATTTCTATGATTGGGAAAGTTTCTCCTTTGGGATTTTAAGAAGGATAAATTATGTGGGATCCTAGTGTTTATTATTATTGTGCTCGCAAAGATCTGTGGATCTTCTGCATACATATCCCCTAGTGGGAATCAGAGCATTTGTAGCTCGGATCTAAAGGGATCTATGGTTTGTTTGGTCTGAGGGAGAAAGAAATTTGCTCGGCAAGGATGAGACCTTGTGCCTACGTATTCTCAAAAGGATGTTGAGAAAATCAGAGCAATTGTAGTTCCCACTTATGCTAGTGGAAAGCAACGGATGTTAGTAAGAGATGACAAATGTCATCTTAATGAAAAATGTATCTAATCTATTTCATCACATACATTTTTGAAAGTTGATTGATTAAAAATCTTTCGTCGTAAGTTATGGGTGTTTTGCTTGAGTGTACAAGCGCTACCACTTACATGTTTAAGAAAGATGTTTGAAAATGATGATTGAATCTTTTAAGCGTAAGTATTGGGTGTTTTGCTTGAGTGTACAAGCGTTACCACTTACAATTAAGAGATGTTTTGTTTGAAAACAGTTTGAAAAAGTTTGAAAAGTTTTTGATCAGATGTGATGATAGATGAGATACTTCTTCCATAGAGATGATAGATGTCTAAATCTCAAGGAGAAATTGATTGGATTAAAGGGATGCTTTAAGAATCCCATGGGTCCTTGTATTGTTAGCCCAAGAGGAGGCATTCGAGGGTCATCGAGGTCCTTGTTAAGCTCAAGAGGAAGCTATAGGGTATGGCTGGCTTTTGTCTTTAAAGGATTTCACCGAAACCATCCTTTTGAATTTAGAGCAATTTCACCGGAAATTATACTCGTGGTTCTATCCTAGCGCAGTGATTCTTTGTATGGAAGCCCAATAGAGGTGTTAAGAGATTTCCCGGTCTCTTTCATTGTATGATGCCCAAGAGAAGGCTAAACTCAATGAGGAGTTCTTTTGAACGAAGCCCAAGAGGAGGCTGACTCAACAAGGAGTGTTGTCTTATATGAAGCCTAAGCGGAGGCTAAACTCATGAATGAGTTTCTTTGTACAAAGCCCAAGAGAAGGGCTAACTCTGGGAGAGTTATCTTGTATAAAGCCCAAGAGGAGGCTACAACTGGGGAACCTATTGGTTAGACTAATTGTTATGTTATAATTAGACATTGTATAAACAAGTGTGTGTGTGTGTGTGTGTGATATGTATTCACGTGGATTTTATGAAGGAAATATAAACAATGCATGATGTTTATTTACAAGAGTTTATGAAATATAAACAAGTGTTTCAGGAACGACGCTTAAAAACAGCGAATTGATTATTTACAAGTTTGAATTTGTGTACAAGGAAGTAAATATGTACAACGAGTATTTATGTATGCAGAAAGATGGATGTACATAGGAGGGTTGGGACTTACACCATAGGGTGGCCCATTGATTTAAAAGAAGTTTCACTGGGAATAATGCTCCTTTTAATATCAATGGTATTCAAGGTATATGTACGTACAAACAAAAACAATGATCAAGTTTATCCGTAAAAGGTATTTGTATTATGTACGGATAAAAGTTGTATGAGTATAAAATAATTTGATATGTACAAGGAAAGTGTATGTACATAAAAGAATGTTTTGTTTATGTATACATAGTGAAGTGAAAACAAACAAATAGAAGTTTGTCTCATACTTGAGTATAAAAGTATCTCGATTATGTACAGATAAAAATTGTATGTATCTGAAGAGAGTTTGGTATGTACAAAGAAATAATTATGTACATAAAAGAATGTTATGGGACTTACACCGTGAGGGAGGCCCATGATCGATTAAGAAATTCGAGAGAAAACGAATTCGGTTTTATCGTTTAAATCGGATCGATCATGGTAAAAAGATGTAAGTTTGATGAAAAGTTTTGAAGAAATTATTTTTAAAAGTGTTTTGAAATTTGAAGTTCATTTATGAGAAGTTTTGAAAAGAATCGGAAGTCGAAAGTTTGAAAAATTCACCTTTTAGAGGTGTTTTGAAAAGTGTCAAAAGCGTCGTTTTCGGCTCGATTAAAACATAATCAGATGAAAGTTTTTTCTGAAAATTTTTGCACTATCATAAAATAGATGTATTTATTGACAAGTGTACAAAAAATCACCTCAAAATGAGGAGTTTTGATTGGTTAAAAAAAATGTTGAAGTTTGTAAGAAAATGAAAAAATATGAAAAGCTTTAAAAGAAATGGTCCTTGAGAGTTGAACCCATGACCATTGGGGTGGCTACGTGGCACAAAGGACTACGAGCAAGCGGCAACCGCGGACAAGCGTGTTTTTATGTTTGTGAATCAAAACACGTAGATAACATATTGGAAAATTTGAATTTAAAACTCAAGAACATGCGAAGCCATGTTCTTCCTCTTGATTCTCGATCCTATAATCCATGCTATAATCTTCGCTTTCTCAATGAAATTAGATGAAGTAAACATGAAAGTTGCTCGATTTTTCACAAGGAACACGATGGTGGATGTTAATTGCATTTATTTTTGGTCTAACACGATTGATTTCCGAAATCGTGAAGAACCCTAGAACCGAAAATTCTAAATTAAATGATGTATGGTTGATGATTTTCAATTTGTTTAAGGGTTTATGATCGTTAAGTGCGTAAAACAAATGGCCATGAGCTTTTTCATTTAAATCCAAGGAATTATGGGATTGAATTTTGATTTCAATTGCTCAAGCCGAGATCGAAGGAGGTGTTAGAGTGTTTCCGAACTTGTTTTGTGATTGTATAGCATCATCGGCCTATGTGGAAGTCAGAGAATGGTCCGCTTGCTTTGAATCACTTTGAATTACTCCAGCCAAGTCCACCCGCATACCTGAAAATGGAAGCTCGATTTTGATGTTAGACATGTTACAGTTGGTTGTTTATGATTTGGATCATCCCTATGATGTTCGGGATGATGTTTGGATGCTGGAACACAAGTTAATCAAGCCTAAGATGGAATTCAAACTTAAGGCGCTTTGTACAAGCATAATGACCATGGCATGCACTCGAGTTTCTTTGATCATGTTGTTTTTAAGTTCTAGACAAGTTTCAAATGGATATTAGAATACATTAGACACCAATTTGATCAAAGATTTTCCTTAATTTTCAAAAATGCAAGTTTTGGCAATTTTAAACTATGTTACTTGATTTTGAAGAAAGAAGAGAGAAAGCATAACTTTGCATTGCTTTGGTGTGATTTGAACTTGAAAATGATGCTCTATTTATAGGCCAATAGTTCTGAAAATGTTAGGCACAAGTACAAGGCTTTGTAATTCAAAGATGCCTTAAAGGGCAAGAAAGACTTTTACAAAAGGAAAAAGGAAGCTTCCTCTTTTTACCATGTGTGAAAATATCAAATTGATCTTATCTCTTCTCAATTCTCTCTAGCTGATATTTATCAGCTCTAAACTCCATTTGGAAAGGTGGCATTGTTTCTAGATGAAGAAATCACAAAATGACCTATAAATGTGAAGTTTTGACCTTGAAAAACCATGTTCATGGAGCCTTATCTTTCAATTTCAAAAGTATAGCTAGACTCCATAGATTTGAGATCTACAACTTTCATGTTTTGAGTTTTTTCTAATTCAAAATGGAACTATGTGAAAAAATGCCATGAAGTTTGGAAAAAATAAGAAATTTTAACACTTAGAAATTTTTCTAAGTGTTGGAATTTTGACTTTTTGTTGACTTTTCCAAATTCTTTGATTTTTATGATCATGATGGATCATTTGAAGTATTTTGATGATTGAAAAAGTTTTGTCTTGAAAAAGTTGACCAAAAGTCAAAGTTTGACTTTTCTGTGTAGATGAAATTTCATCAGATGTTTCTGAAATTGACTGATGAAGTCTGTGAACTTCTGTGATGTTTTGAATCCAGAAATTATGTCAAGATGTTGTATCTAAGATATAATGACCAATCTCTATCCAAAAAAGTCATTCATTGCTCAAGAAATCAGAGAATACTCATCCTCGATCAAAACCCTAATTGGTCGATCCTCGATTGATCAATGAGAAAAGTTGGATATCTGAGGATTAGATGTTGATGTTTTGATAAAGATAGGCCAAATGAAGTGAGTAAATCTCAAACCCTAATTGATTTCCTCTTGAATCAGATGAAAATCTGATGAAACCCTAATTTGGCTTGTGAATGCTACACCCGATCAATGTTGTTCTAAGCTGTTAGTGATGCAATGATGCAAATGTAAGGTGGTATATTAGGTCAAAAATTGGGGTATGACAGATGCCCCTATTTAAGTTTCTTTAACCTGAGAGATGAAGATGAATATCTTCTTTTTGATAGGTGTAAAGAGACTTAAATATCAGAATACGCAAATTTTGGACCTAAGATACCAAAAGATGCGAGTGATGCAAAATGATTGTAAAAGTTTTAACCAGATGACATGGTGGGGAAAAACTTGTGAGGATGACTCGATCTGTTTGAGAAAAGAGGACCATGTTTGTTGGGAAACACGCAAAATGTCTCGCTGGGGAAAAGAGATTCACAAAACATGTGAATATCTGTTTTATTTTAAGAAACAAAGAGATTACCTTCTGTCAGCCTTGTGACAATGTTCAAGGTAAGTGAAAATGATATTACCAATTTATCAGCCTTGTGATAGTTGTGGTAAGGAGTTCTGAAGATATTACCAATTATCAGCAAAGTGATAACTATAACAAGGTAAATCTTTGAAAAATTTTGTTGAGTATTCAGCTTTGTGAATATCAGACAAATGATGGAAACAGATCTTAAATGAGTTTTGAAGATATTACCAATTATCAGCAAAGTGATAACTACAACAAGGTAAATCTTTGAGATATATTACTGGGTATTCAGCCTTGTGAATAACAGACAGTGAAAGAAACACAGAACTCAAATGAGTTTCTACTTTCTTGGATACAATCTTACCGAGGATCTCTCTTTTGAGAAGACGCGGGCATTTTGATCGGAAGACACAGGTTTTCTTTTAGACAGAAAGACAGCTGCTGAGGGATTTCTCGTATGGTCGTGATTTGACCTTGTTGAGAAGAACAAACTTTCATGACAAGTTTAGGAATGAAGAGAAAAATAAGCGACTCAAACGATGAGGCTATTGCTTATTTGCTTTGTTAATTATAGACAGGATTCTATCCAGGAACGAACTAGAAAGAAAGAGTCAATCAAGACATTGTTCCTGATGAGGAATGATCTCAGCTGGGGAACGTGGTAGAGAAAAAAATGTATTTCTCTGCTTTGGGATAATCTACTGGGGATATGATCAAACCTACATGAATAAGTGCGATTTAAACCAGTGAGATGGAAGCAAACGTTTTTGAGGAATGCAAAAATGCATAAATGATGCTATTATGTATGAATGTCATGAATGTTATATGCATGCTAACAATACTTGACAAAGACACTAAAGAGGCATTTGGGAAAAGGACCGTGTCACAGTTCGAACAAATACTTAGCAATATCCGCAGCAATGGTGTTAGACGTTGCTGATGAAGGATCTGAGTTGCATGCTTTAAACTTTCGAAGAAAGGCATTTTATTGGCAACTTTGTTGGGAATTCTTTTTGGATAAGAATACCGTCCTTTGATGATTTCTGCTGAGGAGAAGACTTCAGAAAGGGGCTGTTCTTTCCTGAGATCGAGACACTTATGGAGAGACTGTCGAAGTTCTTTCCGTGTTCATAGTTTCAAAGGAACATTTTTGCTTTCTGTTTCAAAATTTTGAAGTAAAAATTCATTTAAAACTTTTTTAGCTTCAAAAAGTGATTTTCACAATAAAAGCGTTATTTTGCAAAGCAGAATAAAGTAAGGATTGCAAACAAAAGGCACAAGGCTCAAATTTATTGATAGAATGGTAATCAGCCAAAGGCGTAATTCCATGAGCTATTTACAAGAGTTGGAAATGATAATTTATTGGGAAAAGGCTACATTGAAAGTAAATAACCACTATTATCCCTAACAACTTCGAATTCCCACTGTACTTGTTGCTTCAGAAGATTTGATTGAAGATCCGTTGATGGAGGATTCTTCAGATTGACGAAGTATAGACTGATTGCAGTTACTTTTTCATTTTTTTGTATCCTTATTTTTGCCTAGATTGCCTTTTCAGGTTTTCAATCTACCAGGATAATTTCTGTTTATTGTCTCTAATTTTTGCCTGGACCGCCTTTTTAGGTTTTCAATCCACCAAGACGCTCATTTTTGCCTAAGCCGCCCTTTTCGGGTTTTCGACTTACCGAGCTGTTCTTTTGTTTTTTTTTTAGGCAAAGTATTTCTTGACTGCATTAGCATTTACAGGATGTGGGAGTTCATCACCATCCATGGTTGTGAGAGTCATAGCACCGCCAGAAAAGCTTCTTTTGACGATGTATGGGCCTTCGTAATTAGGAGTCCATTTGCCCCTAGTATCTGGTTGGAAAGACAGAATCTTTTTAAGCACGAGGTCGCCTTCTCGGAATTCACGAGGTCGGACCTTTTTGTCGAAAGCTTTCTTCATTCTTCTTTGATACAATTGTCCATGACACAGAGCGGTCAGGCACTTTTCTTCGATTAGGTTCAGTTGATCATATCTGCTTTGACACCATTCAGCCTCAGATAACTTAGTTTCCATGAGAACTCTCATTGACGGAATCTCAACTTCTACGGGGAGCACTGCTTCCATGCCGTATACCAGAGAAAAAGGAGTTGCCCCTGTTGAAGTGCGATCAAGTACGATACCCATGCAGAGAAATGGCAGATTTCATGCCACTTTGTAAGTGATGATCATTTTCGGATGATCTTTTGATGTTCTTGTTGGCAAAACGCTGTTCATCTTTGGCCGGTAAGGAGACGAGTTATGGTGCTCAATCTTGAATTCCTCACACAGTTCTTTCACCATCTTGTTGTTCAAGTTTGATCCATTGTCTGTAATGATCTTGCTTGGAATTCCATATCGGCAAATGAGGTTGTTCTTGATGAACCTCACCACCACTTGTCTTGTAACGTTGGCGTAAGACGCAGCTTCGACCCATTTGGTGAAGTAATCAATAGCCACTAGAATGAAGCGATGTCCGTTGGATGCTTTTGGTTCAATCATCCCAATCATGTCAATGCCCACATGGAGAAAGGAGAGAACATTGAGTAGAGTTGGTGGCACATGGATCTTATCTGCGTAGATCTGGCACTTGTGACATCTTTTGACATGTTTACAGCAATCGAATTCCATCGTTATCCAATAGTATCCTGCTCTCAAGATTTTCCTAGACATTGCATGCCCATTTGAGTGGGTTCCAAAGGATCCTTCATGCACTTCATGGATGATTGTGTCTGCTTCTCGTCTGTCGACGCATCTGAGTAGGACCATGTCGAAGTTTCTTTTGTACAACACATCTTCATTGAGGAAGAAGTTTCTAGAAAGCCTCCTTAGAGTTTTCTTATCCTTGTACGATGCCCCAAGTGGGTACTCTCGTGTTTGAAGGAAACGTTTGATGTCGTGGAACCACGGTTTATTGTCGAAGACTGCTTCAGTTGCAAATACATATGCAGGTCTTTCAAGGCGTCTGATGCGGATTCTGGGCATATCATTCCAATCGTTGACTTTGAACATGGAAGATAGAGTAGCCAAGGCGTCTGCGCCATCCGATTCGATCTCGAGGGATATGATGCAGTTCAACTTTGTTGAAGAAAGTCAACAAACGTCTTGCATAATCTCTGTAAGGAATTAGACCAAGATGATGAGTTTCATACTTGTCTTTGATTTGATTGATCACAAGGGCTGAGTCTCCGTATATATCAAGGATCTTGATCCTCAAGTCGATGACTTCTTCGATACCCATGATGCAAGCTTCTCGATGTTGTTGGTGCAATCAAATAGCAATCTGGCGGAAAATGGGATATGAGAACCCTCGGGAGTGATGATGACTGCCCCGATTCCATTGCCGAAGATATTAACTGCTCCATCAAAGATTAGACCCCATCTGGATTCTGGATCTGGTCCTTCTTCGGGTAGCGGTTCGTCGCAATCTTTCATCTTCAAGTACATAACATCCTCGTCTGGGAAGTCAAATTTGAGAGATTGGTATTCGTTGAGCGGCTGATAAGCCAAGTGATCGGCGAGAATGCTTCCTTTGACCGCTTTTTGAGCGTGGTACTGGATGTGATATTCGGATAGCAGCATTTGCCATCGAGCAATTCTTCCGGTTAAGGCAGGCTTTTCAAAGACGTACTTGATCGGATCCATTTTAGAGATTAACCAAGTCGTGTGATTGATCATGTATTGGCGGAGACGTTTTGAAGCCCACACCAAAGCGCAGCATGTTTTCTCGAGCATGGAGTAACGAGTTTCACAGTCTGTGAACTTTTTACTCAAGTAGTAAATGGCATGCCCTTCACGGTGTCATTCATCGTCCAAGTACGCAGCCCATGGACTCTTCTAGTACGGTAAGGTACATGATTAACGGTCTTTCTTCAACTGGAGGGATCAGTATTGGTGGTTCTGACAGGTATTCCTTGATACTGTCAAAAGCTTTTTGGCAATCGGCTGTCTACACAACCTTTTGATCTTTGCGGAGAAGTTTGAATATCGGCCCGCAGGTAGCAGTCATTTGAGAGATGAATCTGGAGATGTAATTCAATCGTCCAAGAAATCCTCTTACTTGCTTTTCCGTATGTGGCGTAGGCATTTCTTGAATAGCCTTGACTTTGTCAGGGTCAACTTCAATACCTCTTTGACTGACGAAGAAACCTAGGAGTTTTCCGGATCTTACCCCAAAGGTGCACTTGTTAGGGTTCAGGCGGAGCTGGAATTTCCTTAGTCGTTGAAACAACTTCAAGAGATACTCTATATGCTCATCTTCAGTGTCAGACTTTGCTATCATGTCGTCCACGTAGACTTCGATCTCTTTGTGCATCATGTCATGGAAGAGAGTAGTCATCGCCCTTTGGTAAGTTGCGCCTGCATTCTTTAATCCAAACGGCATTACTTTGTAGCAAAAAGTGCCCCATGGCGTGATGAAGGATATCTTCTCCATGTCTTCGGGAGCCATTCTGATCTGATTGTAACCAGAGAAACCGTCCATGAAGGAAAAGACGTTGAATTTTGCAGTGCTATCCACTAGCATGTCAATATGCGGAAGCGGGAAATCGTCTTTCGGACTTGCCTTGTTCAGGTCCCGATAGTCGACACACATTCTGACCTTTCCATCTTTTTTGGAGACAGGACACTATGTTGGCTAGCCATTGAGGATATTCGGAAGTGACGAGGAAACCTGCGTCGAGCTATTTTTGAACTTCCTTTTTGATTTTATCAGCCATATCAGGGTGAACTCTTCTCAGTTTCTGCTTAACTGGTGGACACTCCGGTTTTAATGGCAAATGATGCTCCACGATGCTGGTATCTAAACCCGACATGTCCTGGTAGGACCAAGCGAACACATCAACATATTCTTTGAGAAGATTTATCAGTTTGCCCTTGACGTTGCTGTCGGGTGAAGCTCCGATATTTACTTCTTTTTTATCTTCCTCAGAACCCAAGTTGATTACTTCCAGAGGTTCTTTGTGAGGCTGAATGATCCTTTCCTCGTGCTTTAGTAGTCGAGAAATCTCATCTGGGATCTCTTCTTCAACTTCTTCCTCGGCGACTTCACAGGGGATTTCAAAGTTGGGAGAGAGCATAGAGTTATTGCTTTCAATGGATTTGTCCATCTGTTAATCTGCATATTTGATTTATGTTTGATTAATTAACTCCTTATCATCATTTTTTTTTTGAAGAAAGTTAATGTGAAAGTGTATGCAGATTATTTTTTTTTATTGTGTTTTTTAGGATTATCATTTCCAAGAAAGGGTAAAATGAAAATAAACACAGTGTAGAAACAAAACAACGCGTTTTATTTATGATTCACGATATGAAACAGAGCCCTAAAATACAAACTCATTTGTCTTGGGCAAGACGAAGAGAAATTATTTTAAAAGCTAAACCCTATAAAACATCTCTACACTTTGGGCGAAGTGAGAGTTCAAAACAAAAGCAAAGATAAACTACTTAGAACTAGGAGCGTTAGTCCGAACTTCAACGGGTTTCCAGTAGTGACGAACTCCTTGGAAGTCGAGGTACTCTGGTAATTTTCCTTTTGGTTTAACCCTTGAGTAGACTTTGGTCGTTGTTTGAGCAGGTTTTGAAGACTCTGGACGATGGACTTTGCCTCTCGTGCTGCTAAGGCAGTCTTCTTCCGCTTGATGAACAGATCGAGAAGTATGGGATACAGCATATGTGCTTCCTGTTGATCTTTGTGTTGAATTCTGAGGATGTACCCTCCAATCTTCAGAGTGAAGAGACTCGTTGTCAGTGACACTTTCCACTTCGTATCCTGAATCGTATTCTTGATCTACAGTGATCACGTTGATGTAGTGGTAATCAGGATCTGATTTAACAAACTCTACTGGCGCGTTAAAGCAGAAGTCTTCATTTGGGATCTCGATTGGCTGATTAGATTGAGAAGACGCAAATTCTTCTTCTGATTGACTAGGGTACTCAAAAGAATCACCCCATCCAATGGATATCTTCTCGATTTGAGCTTTTGCGCAGTTGTATTTCACCATATAGTCAAATTTACCACTGGGTTCTCCCAAGGTATCCCAAACTTCAGAAGGGATAGGTGGATTTTCATGTCGTTGTAGGGACATGTCTTTGAATTGATCGGTAGCAAATTCCTCTTGAGACACATATTCGTGGTCGCTTAAATAAGTGCTCCACTCTGATTCGAGGGATCCTCTTCATCATCTTCAATGGTTACAATGCTAACTTGGAGAACAGGGTTTAAGAAACCCCATGTTGAATACTTTGATTGGATGGGTGCTTCATCCTTTTGCTTGTCTTTGGAGAATACGGGTGTGAACCCGAGTCCGGCTTTTGTTTCGTTCTTGACAGGTTTGATTACTTGTCCCCAACCTTCAGCATTGCCCTCTTTTACTATCCGTGCTGCTTCTTTATACGAAGAGATAGATGATCTATTTTTGTTGGTAGATTCATCTTCTAACGGATGTTCTGGGAGATGTGTCCCTTCAACGTCATTAGCTGTGATGAAAGAGAAACTGGACAAATGGCTTATGAGCAAAGCTTGTTCACCGAGGATGGTTACTAACTTTCCATTTACTGTGAATTTTAATTTCTGATGGAGAGTGGAAGTTACTGCCCTCCGCTCATGGATTCAAGGTCTTCCTAGTAGACAACCTGTAAGCGGTGTACATCCATGACTCGAAAAGTGATTTGGAAAGTAAGGACCAATTGTCATTGGAGATCTACTTCCCAATAATCGACTTTCTTGACCCGTCAGGCTCTTACTACTATGTCATTGAACTTCATTGGTGTCCCTTTGTAAGCCAAACGAGCGAGTGTCGTCTTCGCATTATGTTCAAAGATGAACCAGATTCACCAATACATTGGATGTGGAATCGATTGGCAAATCATTGAGATGTGCAAGTTGTGATCTTTCCTTCCTCTGGAAGTTCCTCGTCACGAAACTTAGATTATTACAGGTGTTATGTTGGAGACAATACCTCCAAACCGGTCTCAGTCACATCATGGTCACATAGGCTTGGTCTAGTACCTTCATTAAAGCTTCTCGATGAGCTTGAGTTGAATAATAGTAGACAAGATTGAAATGGAAGAGTCTGCATCATTTGATCCACGACTCGGTATTCACTTTTCTTGATTAACTTCAAGATCTCATCAAAGTCTCGCTGACGCGGCTTTATCAGAAGACCAACATTTGTGTTGTTAACAACGGAATCGCTGCAGGATTCTCGGAAGATATGTTAACCGGATTTTGTCTCGACAACAGAACCGCAGCGGTCTTAGTGGTAATGGAGTATGTACTGCCCACTTCGTGTCACTCGTCCGATTGTTATATTAACATTAATGGAAGAGTAGGCATGGGTTTCTTCTTCCCATCCTCTATCGTGGTTGCATTGTATTGGTAAGGAATTGCTTTGGTAGAACTGTATGGAACAGACCGTGGGCAAATCACCAAAGGAGACTCTGGGGTGCTGGAACTGTTGCATTCAAGCTCCACATGTTGGGTATGTTGAAACAAGGGATGATAACGCTTACTTGGATTTTCCGAGTTGATATTCGAGACTAAAAGCTCATGCGGAAAATGCCCATCTGTTTCCGCCATGGTCATCTCTCGTCAGATCTATAGGTCACCGATATCTAATAATCGCTGAATGTCTGCTTTTATGGTGGGACATCCTTGAATATCTTTGGAGCAGATATGGCAAGCTGCGTAATCGTGCTTAGTGAAGGTGCTCATTGTACTGTATGTTTCATGGAGATGCACCAAGTTTCCTCTGATTAAGTTTACGTCTGTGACAAGGTACCTGTTTGTATTTCTTAGCATCAGATTCACTGAGTGTCCACTATGACTGGGAAGTGGATTTGCTTGCACATTCGGACTTGTATTTCTGAAGGAAAGAAGATTAGATCTCACTAATCTCTGTACTTCTGCCTTTAATGCTATGCAATGCTCAAGGTCATGGCCTGGTGCCCCTTGGTGAAAAGGGCAAGATACGTCTGTTTTGTACCACCACGGTAATTTTTCTGGGATTGGAGGTGGTGACCTTGTCTGTATCAGGTTCTTTTCTATTAGCGCAGGGTAAAGTTCTGTGTACGTCATTGGAATTGGGTCGAATTGCGTAACCCGAGGCGTACGGTTTTGATTGTTAAACTGCTGAGCCTGTTGACGAGGCTGTTGAGTTTGTTGATTTTGTTGAAATTGCGGAGCAATTCCTGTGTTTAGACTTGTGTTGACGGCTGGTGCTATGGCAGCTACCTGTCGTTGTTGACTGACATTCTTACGTGGTTTCCCTCGGGATACCATTCCTATGTCATGTTCTTTTTTCTTTGGGAAACTGGTTCCTACCTTCCTAGTTCCACTAGAAGATCCGCTTCTTGGTTAGCGTCCGGTTCGAACCCTTCTTCTAATCGCACCCCATGCTCACCATCTCGGTGAAATCTCCAGGAGCGCTGGCGATCATTCGTTCGTAGTAAAATGGGCCAAGAGTATTTAAGAATACCTTGGTCATTTCTTTTTCTTCTATGAGGGTTGACTTGGGCGGCAATTTCCTCCATCGCTAAAGATATTCTTTGAATGTCTCTCTTCTTTCGAGACATGGAGCGGAGTTGGTCCCGATCGGAGCCATATCCAAGTTGAACTTATATTGCTGTACAAAGGCTTCACCTAAGTCATTGAATGTTTGATATCATACTGTCTAATCCCATGTACCACTTCAATGCGGCACCGGTGAGACTATCTTGGAAGTAGTGGATTAACAACTGGTGATCTTCGTTGTAGGTATACATTTTCCGGCATACATCGTGAGATGACTTTGTGGATGTGGAGTTTTGTACTTCTCAAAGTCGGGACTTTGAATTTTGTAGGTATCCTTACGCGAGGAACTAAACACAGATCCTGGGCGTTTTTCCCAAACAGTTCTTTCCCACTAATCGTTTTAATTTCAAGCTGCATTTTGAGGAGCTGTTCCTGGAGATTCTCCATTGAGCCACGAGTATTCGTGTTATTTCCTGGAATATGGTGAACTTCTTCATCCATGGTAGTGTGCACTACGGAAGCTGAGTTCGTCGTGATGGGTTGAGAAACTATCATTGTCACTTGAGGAAGAGTTACTCCACGTTGCGGAGTAAGTGTTGAGTTTTGCTGCAAAGTAGGTATTTCAAGCGGGGTTGTTTGTATTTGAGAAGTCGGTTGGCGAATTCCGATGCCAAAGTTAAAAGGCATGCCCCATGGATAGCCTTCTGGCATACTGAAGAGTGAGCTACTGGCTGCAACAGTTGAAACTGGAGTAGTAGCATCCTCTGAAATCGCTACTTGATTTTGACTGCTCGATGTCGCTTGTTGACTTTGCGCTACTGATAATGAGTTGACCAAAGACGTGAGTCTCTCCACTTCTTCTTGCAGTGTTGTTACTGTGCTACGAAGTTCAACATTATCTTGTTTAAATCCTTCCATTACTTTTCTTCTTTTTGATCTTGTATTGTATGTTCGAGTTGGCTGTGGACGCGGTCGAGAAACTCTAAGACGTGACAGCTTGGCGATCTTTTCCTATCTGTTCAAACTGTTCAAGTATCAGACTCTAGACAATATGCAAAGTATGATGCATGGTTATGATTGTAAAGAAAGAGTTCCAAAGAATTTACGCTAAAAGAGATATTTCTGGCAAATATTTGGATGGAAAACACGAATTTTATTGATTATTGAAAGAAGATTACAACAATATTGTTTTTTTGGAGCATTGCTCACACAAATGATAAAATAAATGATAAAATTACAAACTAAGTTGAACTAATTAAATATCTTCGTCGGATGAAGATCCAAAGGCTTGATGCAGCTTCAACTTCAGGATTTCTTTTCCATAGTGAGCTTTTAGTTCAGCTTTCTCGGCTTTTAGCTTGCTGATGACTTTCCTCCACTCGTCGGGAGCAGGATCACTGGTTGTCATTTCCTCAAGCTTTCTTTTCCTTTCTTTGACGTATCTTTTGATCGCGTTATCCTTCTGGCGAATCTTCTCATCTTTCTCCATGAGCCACTCATCCTGGAAGTAAAGCGCTTTTCATGATCTTTGACTTGCTTCTTGAGCTTCTCATTTTCGAGATTAGTCTTAAGGAATTTGTTTTCCAAAGCTTCTTTCTCAAGCCTTATCTTGGCCAAAGCTTCTTGGTATTCTCCCATAGTTTCGACGGAAAAATTGTTGATTGGAAGTCTGAGAACATGGGATCTTCATAAGCGTAAGGCATTCGAAATTCCTTCGCTCTTTTCTTTACCCAAGAAGTGTAGGTTTCCATGGCTACACAATTCTTTGCTTTCCCTTTTTCTTTCCTTCGGATGTGATGCCAAGCTTTGATCATCCTAGCTTTCAATCCCTGGGAATCCTCTCCTTCATGATAGAAATAGCTTTCTACTGTAAATCCAAGAGGTTTACTAGAGTTTGCGTATCCGAGTTGACGTTTCGCCAGGAAAGGGTTGTAGTTGATTCCTCCTTTCGTGCCGATGAGAGGTACGTTGGCAAATTCTCCACAACTCTCAATGATTTCCATCTCATTGTCTGCCAAGGTATACCAATGGATATCGTCGTTTGTGAGAGACATGAGTCTTCTTGACCAATGCCACTCGTCTTTGTTTTCGCGGAAGATAGGAGATTTAGGCAAGTGTGAGACAATCCATTTGAAAAACAGAGGTACACAACACACGATAGTTCCGTCTCCTTGACGATTCCTATGATGAATGGAAAAGTACGTATCACCAAGCAGAGTGGGAACGGGATTTCCAATCAGAAAGATCCTTATGGCGTTGATATCAACGAAATTTGGGACGTTGGGAAACAACACCAATCCATAGAGGAGCAAAGCTAAAATAGCTTCAAAGGCTACCATACTACCGGCTTCAGAGAATTTAAGAGCCTTCTCCATTAGGAACTTTGAAGTCATCCTAAGAGTTTTCCTCCGTAGTTAGGTTTTGTCTATCTCGATTTCTTTAAATGAGTCATCGTTGCAATGATCGGTGACTTAGGAATGGCTTCCAAACCATTGAAAGGCACTTTGTCCGACATCGAGATACCTAGGATATGCGCTGCTCTTCCAAAGTAGGCATCAATCGATAATCGTGGAAAGTGAAACAAATGATAGACGGATCGTAGAACGAACGAAAGTTTTGAGAAGTCCTTCATCAACGTTAGCTCGTAAGAGTTAAAGAGTTCCATAGCGTTCAAACCGAGGGATCTTCTACCAAGGATGCTAACTCTTTCAACTTTCCTACATCAGGAATTCTAAAACTGTATCTCTTGGTGAATCTTCCTCTGACGTCCATCACTCTAACCTAAAATATTTTACAAAATAAATCTCTAAATTCTTTGGAAATGGGAAGAGAAATGAAGTTCTTTTTTTGAATGAATGAATGCATGAATGCGGCAAACATGGTTAGTAGTTATACACATGGGCAAGCGTTCGAAGTCACGAGCATGAGGCCAACGATAAGAATCAACGTGGTTAAGTTCTAAGGGCTTATTCATCTGTGAAACGGGTTCTACTGATAATACAGGCTCAACACTCATCTTTGAAATATTATCGGATTTGTTGAATACTCGATGGTCCAAGAATATTTTTCAAGAGAAACTCGCCTGATCGTAGTCTCGCATGACAATTACTCTAGGCTTACACCCGAATAATCTCTGCACTACATCCTAAATGGCCAGGATGGGTTATGTGTTCTACAGCCAACTCAGCTTCTCAAGTTCCCTTGAAAGCACCATGTCTTCGCAAATACTTGCTAAACACAAATACTCCCAAGACAACCTCCACCGAGAGAGAGATATTAACTTCGTAAGTATTGAGACTTCTCACGTATCAATACCTCCACCTAGATCTTAAAAATGTTTCTTAAATCCGGGTTAGGATTTCTTTCCATCAGATGAAATCGCGAAACACACAATAAAGAAAACAGACATATGCATAATATGAAAGCTTTGTCCCTTTCTTTTCTTTTGAAAACAAAAGCTTGGTGCTCTTGAGCGAGTCACATTTTTTTGAAAATCAAAGTTTCAACGATTCCCCAGAGTCGCCATTTTTCCGTCGCGTAAAAGGTGATGCGCTAGAGGATTCGAATATGAATTCAGATTCTCTGGCTCGAAACGATTTACTCTTTTGATTTGTTTATAAAGATGTCGCGAGCATCAAGCTTTATTATTTTCAACACAAGAAAGATGATTTAATGATTATGAAAAAGGGAAAGTCATAATACCCTCAATTGATTTTGATATGCGAACGACTAGCGCAAACTAGACGCAACGCATTGGGGAGATTCTGAGTAAGGGGGATTGTTATATAAAGGGAATAGATGGAGCACCCTAAATATATATAGTTATCTATAGCTTTATATATGAATACGTTTGATATGTTTGTGTGTTTTAATTGCTATTTCTATGATTGGGAAAGTTTCTCCTTTGGGATTTTAAGAAGGATAAATTATGTGGGATCCTAGTGTTTATTATTATTGTGCTCGCAAAGATCTGTGAATCTTCCTGACATATCCCTAGTGGGAATCAGAGCATTTGTAGCTCGGATCTAAAGGGATCTATGGTTTGTTTGGTCTGAGGGAGAAAGAAATTTGCTCGGCAAGGATGAGACCTTGTGCCTACGTATTCTCAAAAGGATGTTGAGAAAATCAGAGCAATCGTAGTTCCCACTTATGCTAGTGGAAAGCAACGGGATGTTAGTAAGAGACAGACAAATGTCATCTTAATGAAAAATGTATCTAATCTATTTCATCACATACATTTTTGAAAGTTGATTGATTAAAAATCTTTCGTCGTAAGTTATAGGTGTTTTGCTTGAGTGTACAAGCGTTACCACTTACATGTTTAAGAAAGATGTTTGAAAAATGATGATTGAATCTTTTAACTGTAAGTATTGGGTGTTTTGCTTGAGTGGACAAGCGTTACCACTTACAATTAAGATATGTTTTTGTTTGAAAACAATTTGAAAAAAAGTTTGAAAAGTTTTTGACTGTATGTGATGTGATAGATGAGATACTTCTTCCATAGAGATGATAGATGTCTAAATCTCAAGGAGAAATTGATTGGATTAAAGGGATGCTTTTAAGAAGCCCATGGGTCCTTGTATTGTTAGCCCAAGAGGAGGCATTCTGAGGGTCATCGAGGGTCCTTGTATGAAGCTCAAGAGGAAGCTATGGTATGGTGGCTTTGTCTTTAAAGGATTTCACCGAAACCATCCTTTTGAATTTAGAGCAATTTCACCGGAAATTATACTCGTGGTTTTATCCTAGTGGGTGATTCTTTGTATTGGAAGCCCAATAGGAGGTCATTAAGAGATTTCCTGGTCTCTTTCATTGTATGATGCCCAAGAGAAGGCTAAACTCAATGAGGAGTTCTTTTGAACGAAGCCCAAGAGGAGGCTGACTCAACAGGGGAGTGTTGTCTTATATGAAGCCTAAGCGGAGGCTAAACTCAGATGAATGAGTTTCTTTGTACAAAGCCCAAGAGAAGGCTAACTCTGTGGGAGAGTTATCTTGTATAAAGCCCAAGAGGAGGCTACAACTGTGGGGAACCTATTGGTTAGACTAATTGTTATGTTATAATTAGACAGTTGTATAAACAAGTGTGTGTGTGTGTGATATGTATTCACAGGAGTTTATGAAGGAAATATAAACAATGCATGATGTTTATTTACAAGAGTTTATGAAATATAAACAAGTGTTTGTGGAACGAACGTTTAAAACGAGCGTAACTTGATTATTTACAAGTTTGAATTTGTGTACAAGGAAGTAAATATGTACACGAACGAGTATTTATATACAGAGAAAGATGGATGTACATAGGAGGGTTGGGACTTACACCATAAGGGTGGCCCATTGATTTAAAAGCAGTTTCACGGGGAATAATGCTCCTTTTAATATCAATGGTATTCAGTGTATATGTACAGATGAAACAAAAACAAATGATCGAAGTTTATCTGTAAAAGGTATCTGTATTATGTACAGATAAAAGTTGTATGAGTATAAAAAGAATTTGATATGTACAAGGAAAGTATGTATGTACGTAAAAGAATGTTTTGTTTATGTATACACAAGTGAAGTGAAAACAAACGATAGAAGTTTGTCTGTACTTGAGTATAAAAAGTATCTCAGATATGTATGTATAAAAATCGTATGTATCTGAAGAGAGTTTGGTATGTACAAAGATATAATTATGTACATAAAAGAATGTTATGGGACTTACACCGTGAGGGAGGCCCATGATCGATTAAGAAATTCGAGAGAAAACGAATTCGGTTTTATCGTTTAAATCGGATCGATCATGGTAAAAAGATGTAAGTTTGATGAAAAGTTTTGAAGAAATGATTTTAAAAGTGTTTTGAAATATGAAGTTCATTTATGAGAAGTTTTGAAAAGAATCGAAGTCGAAAGTTTGAAAAATTCACCTTTAGAGGTGTTTTGAAAAGTGTCAAAGTGTCGCTTTGCCCGATTAAAACATAATCGATGAAAGTTTTTTCGAAAATTTTTGCACTATCATAAAATAGATGTATTTATTGACAAGTGTAAAAAATCACCTCAAAATGAGGAGTTTTGATTGGTTAAAAAATGTTGAAGTTTGTAAGAAAAATGAAAAAATATGAAAAGCTTTTAAAAAATGGTCCTTTGAGAGTTGAACCCATGACCATTGGGGTGGTTACGTGGCACAAAGGACTACGAGCAAGCTGGCAACTGCTGGGACAAGCGTGTTTTTATGTTTGTGAATCAAAACACGGTAGATAACATATTGGAAAATTTGAATTTAAAACTCAAGAACATGCGCGAAGCCATGTTCTTCCTCTTGATTCTCAAATCCTATAATCCATGCTATAATCTTCGCTTCTCAATGAAATTAGATGATGTAAACATGAAAGTTGCTCGATTTTTCACAAGGAACACGATGGTGGATGTTAATTGCATTTATTTTTGGTCTAACACGATTGATTTCCGTAAATCGTGAAGAACCCTAGAACCGAAAATTCTAAATTAAATGATGTATGGTTGATGATTTTTCAATTTGTTTGAGGGTTTATGATCGTGTTAAGTGTAAAACAAATGGCCATGAGCTTTTCATTTAAATGCAAGGAATTATGGGATTGAAGTTTGAGTTCATACCGCTCAAGTCGAGATCGAAGGAGGTGTTAGAGTGTTTCCAGAACTTGTTTTGTGATTGCTATAGCATCATCGGCCTATGTGGAAGCTGTAGGAATGGTCTGCTTGCTTTGAATCACTTTGAATTACTCCAGCCAAGTCCACCTGCACAGTCTGAAAATGGAAGCTCGATTTTGATGTTAGACATGTTACAGTTGGTTGTTTATGATTTGGATCATCCCTATGATGTTCAGGGATGATGTTTGGATGCTTGGAACACAAGTTAATCAAGCCTAAGATGGAATTCGAAACTTAAGGCAGTTTGTACAAGCATAATGACCATGGCATGCAATTCTAAGTTTCAGCTTTGATCATGTTGTTTTTAAGTTCTAGACAAGTTTCAAATGGATATTAGAATACATTAGACACCAATTTGATCAAAGATTTTCCTTAATTTTCAAAAATGCAAGTTTTGGCAATTTTAAACTATGTTACTTGATTTTGAAGAAAGAAGAGAGAAAGCATAACTTTGCATTGCTTTGGTGTGATTTGAACTTGAAAATGATGCTCTATTTATAGGCCAATAGTTCTGAAAATGTTAGGCACAAGTACAAGGCTTTGTAATTCAAAGATGCCTTAAAGGGCAAGAAAGACTTTTACAAAAGGAAAAAGGAAGCTTCCTCTTTTTACCATGTTTGAAAAATTCAAATTGATCTTATCTCTTCTCAATTATCTCTAGCTGATATTTATCAGCTCTAAACTCCATTTGGCAAGGTGGCATTGTTTCTAGATGAAGAAATCACAAAATGACCTATAAATGTGAAGTTTTGACCTTGAAAAACCATGTTCATGGAGCCTTATGTTTCAATTTCAAAAGTATAGCTAGACTCCATGGATTTGATATTTCTTTGACATTTTGGAACGCTTGTTTCAAGAGCTACAACTTTCATGTTTTGAGTTTTTTCTAATTCAAAATGGAACTATGTGAAAAAATGCCATGAAGTTTGGAAAAAATAAGAAATTTTAACACTTAGAAATTTTTCTAAGTGTTGGAATTTTTTACTTTTTGTTGACTTTTCCAAATTCTTTGATTTTTTATGATCATGATGGATCATTTGAAGTATTTTGATGATTGAAAAGTTTTGTCTTGAAAGTTGACCAAAAGTCAAAGTTTGACTTTTCTCAGATGAAATTTCATCGATGTTTCAAATGATCGATGAAGTCTGTGAACTCCTGTGATGTTTTGAATCCAGAAATTAGGTCAAGATGTTGTATCTAAGATATAATGACCAATCTCTATCCAAAAAGTCATTCATTGCTCAAGAAATCAGAGAATACTCATCCTCGATCAAAACCCTAATTGGTCGATCCTCGATTGATCAATGAGAAAAGTTGGATATCTGAGGATTAGATGTTGATGTTTTGATCAAGATAGGTCAAATGAAGTGAGTAAATCTCAAACCCTAATTGATTGCCTCTTGAATCAGATGAAAATCTGATGAAACCCTAATTTAGCCTGTGAATGCTACACCCGATCAATGTTGTTCTAAGCTGTTAGTGATGCAATGATGCAAATGTAAGGTGGTATATTAGGTCAAAAATTGGGGTATGACAGTGATCCTTCAAGAACAAACTTAAAGAATAGAGAGATAGCAAATCAAGGTTATGATCTTGATATATTGCAAAGAGGCAAGGTGAAGAAGGACCTTAGGGGTATAAATTAGGGTATAATAGACCAGACAAAAAGGTAGAGTGATTGAAAGTGGGTGGCTCATCGATAACATTGTGAGATTGCTAGGAAATATGGGGTAACTTCTATGTTCCTGAGGGATCCTTGGTTGAGAAAGGGTTGTTAATGTATAGATTCTTAAGAACTTATGAGTTATTAGAGAATAAGGGTGCGATAATGAGATTTTTGCTTTATGGTGGGGTTGAATGGAGAGGCTTGGAGATAACATAAGGGTTATTTATGGGAATAAGAGTTGGTCGTGAGTGTGCTTAGTTATTAGATTATGTTGTTTTACAAGATGCGATTGATGATATTGGGGTTTGGAAACTTCATTCTTCAAATTTGTATAATGTTAGTAGTGCATATCATTTGTTGTTGAAGTCAGCAGATCCTCAATAATACATAGATACTCATGATTGGTGGTCCAAAGTGGTGCCACTAAAGGTTAATATTTTTGTTTGGCGGTTACATCGTAATATGCTACCGACGAAGGATAATTTGGGTAGACGTTGAATTATTAGTCACGAGGTGTAGATATGTACAGCAAAGTGTGTCCGGGTGGAGAACTTTAATCGTATTTTTGTTCGGTGTGGTTTTTATGGTAAACTTTGGCTAATGATGGCGGGTTGGTTAAGGTTTTTTTTCCAGTTTTTCAAGGTAATCTTCAGGATAGCATGATCAATTTATGACTTTGGGGGGATTGTTAGAAGCGGACCATGACGCCTTTCAAATAATTTGGGTGGCAGTTCTGTGGATCATTTGGAAAATGCAAAATCAACGGATTTTTCAGAACATTAGTCATTCGTTGATTACTATTTGTGAAAAGGTGAAATTTCAATCTTTTTGGTGGTTGAAATTGCATTTTCAATCGTTCACTGTTGATTATTAGAGTTGGAGGTTAGATCCTAATGTATAGCAGATAGTGACTTATAATTTTGGGTTTTGTTTTCGTTGTTATGTCTTTTAGTGCGATTGTTGATGTAACTTTATATTTGTAATCCATTTAATACTTTTTGTGTTGTACTTAATAAATATTTTAATTTCTTCAAAACACATACGTGTGTATTTTCAATCCATATTAATTAAATGAGTGGAATATGATAATTTAATTGAGTTCCTCCTTGTATTGAACAAATTTTAATTAATAAAATAAATTAAATTTGTTTATAAAAAAAACTTCGATTATAATTGAGAGAGAAAAGTAATATAGTTAAATGAGGAATTAAACGTTTGTAACGAAACAAAAGAAATTTAAAACACCACCAAAAATAAATAGCGCCACAAATAAAATTTTAAATAGAATAAAAACCGTTATAAAAGGAATTTTTTTAATAAAATAGGAGGTTAAGAATATTAAAATAATTGCAAAGATAATATCCAGAGTAACAATTGTGTCAATGTTAACGCGTAGAGATTATACGGTTAACATTTTTTCTCTTTAAGTCACTTCAAGTTAATATTAAATTAAAAATCACAATAACGCAGAAGTTATAAAACAATTGTAAAAACTATAATGAATAGAAAAATAAGTTACACAAAACATATACTTGTATTTATATATAATTACAGATAAATTTTATAGATAAATATACATAATAGATTTATTTTTGTTCTATATATATCCTCGAAACTAGTTTTAACCATAACATTTATTTTCTTATTTTGATTTTGAAGCAATTCTAAATGGCTAAGTATTCTTTCATGCTAATCATCTTTCTTGTCTTCATTTTTTCAGGTATATGATTTTTATTTCAATGACAACAATGAATAAAAATTTCATTCAAAAGAACTATTAATATTACAAATTTTTAAGTCAAATGTTTAAATTTTAGATATCATCTCATATTCAAATATTAATATTCTCAATTTTCAAGTAAAATATTTATAATTTTAGGGTATCTATTAATATTTGCAATTTATTAAATATAATTTTTCTAATTATTTTTGTTTTTACAATTATTTTTTTATGGTAATGATAGCCTTTTTCTTTTACAGTCGTATCAATGACAAATGGTGCAATAAATCAGCAAAAAGAATGTTTTAAAAGTCGTCCAGGACAATGCGACCTTGAAGCGTGTGGAGCATGGTGCTATCGAACTTATAAGGGTTATGGAACTTGTATACAAGGTGGTACAGATCCCATGAATCCTATTTATAAATGTATTTGTAGATATATTTGTTCTGACTAGAACACAAATATCACATTTAGATCTATTTTAATCATAGAACTATAGCTAACTAAAGTTGATAAACTTTAGACAGTTCAATTTTTAAAGTTTAGTAAAGTGTTTATTATGTTTATTGTTTTTTTTATTCAAGAAATTTGAATTAACTAAAAAAAACGATAAAAACAAGGCGATCGTAAAAGATCCAGCCCAAAACCTCCAATAAACCAAGACTAGGTGAAGGCTCTAACCAAAACCAAACAACCCAAAAAACAAAACTATAACATAAGCATAGCGATGTATTTTCTATATTTCTTCCTATCCTAAACTCTATAGATTACCGTATCGATATTCAAATCCTCAATCTTCTTATTATTCAAATCATTCCCAAAAATACTCCGGTTCCTAAACGCCCACATGTGGTAAATTGTTTCTGTGAAAGCACATTATAAAATCATTGCGCACCAGCCTTTGTAACACCCTTCTAAATACCCGCGATTCATAATTTAATAATCAGAGTTTTTAACACATATCAAGAGGCGTCACAATTTTAATATAAATTCAAAATTATAATCAAACAGATGTCAAGCTTTCACTGAAGAAATTCATTAAATAAATAAACCAAAAGTTACGCTAATAAATGAAATGAAACGTAACAAATCCTGAATACATCATTCATAGGTATTCCAGGGAATAAATCCAACATAATTCAAAACCATTAAGGATATCCATTAAAGGATTTCAAAACAAACGTTTCCTCAGTGTTACATCTACCAGAGCACGACACTGACACGCGGATTAACTAACTGACTCAACTCTAGAGCTATCCTCACCGATTCCAAGAAGCTAATCACTTCGGATCTGAAATCATCAAAGTAAGGGTGAGATTTCTATCAATATAAAATGCATTATACGTTTTTAAATACAATAGAATAATCAAATACATTAGTCCATTATCCAACACATAGTCATAGCCAATTCACAATGCATCTCACACAATAAACATGTAGTATAACAAACAATGGAAATTGCAACACTGGAAACTATCCTAGCATGTTACAATCCCATATGCAATGCACTCTATGCATGTGGTACCAAAACGTGAACCGAGTTCACCCACTACTCCGTTTACATGTGGAAAGACAGTGGCAATTCCATGATTCGCCCATAACCACTGGGTCAAGAATCCAGCCTCACTACCTCTAAATTCGGGTAAGTCTATCGGCCCACCACTTCCGCACAATGGGAATGAACCAAATTAACAAATGCTTATGCATGCATCATAAAAGCATGCAATCATCACTTCACAGAGCATGATAACAATATAATTCACATAATGCCAATTCACCAATGTATCACATTCAATCATAATCAATATCAAAATACAACATTGTACGCATTAGTTCTCATCCGGTAACTCAGACCATTTGTATCAATTTTCCCATTATCCTTAACTATCTACACTTTTCCAAATCGGAAGCTCGACTCTTTTTAAAATAATTTTGGCAAAAATAATATTTTTCCTTTTTAAAAGATAGTATTTTAAATTTAAGAAATAATGCCGAAAACGGCACTCGAATCAGAGTTACGGTTTAGAAAATATGAATTTTTTTGAAGTTTTAAGTATTTTGAAAATTACACAGTGGAACCCGGTTCACACCTATACAGGAACCGATTCCTGGGAAGTCTGAAAAACACGCTTCCTGGAATTTGTATGGGAACCCGGTTCCTACATATACAGGAACCGGTTCCTACGTACAAAATTTCCCAGTTTTGAAATTTGAACACTGGGAACCCGGTTCCTCCCCACAGGGAACCGGTTCCTACATACAAAATTTCCCAGTTTTGAAATTTGAACACTGGGAACGCGGTTCCTCCCCACAGGGAACCGGTTCCCACGACCTGCAACAGCAAATTCTTCTATTTTTGACAGCATTATGCATTCCTTATCACTTCCAATTGTTTCTATACGAGTTGTAACATTAGAAACACCAACTTACAGCCAACATACACCAATACAACATCAAACATCATTGTTTTATCATCCCTATCAATTATTCGACACACTAATGATCTTAATTCTATAATCCGACACAAGTAGGGTTTAATCCTACAAACCTATATTCATCAAAAATCAAACTTCCTAACATACCCAATCATCCGGTTGATTCCCAAAACCCATAAGGCATAAAAATCGAATGAAATCACCCTTTACCTCGTGATGATCTTCGATTTCCTCGCTTTTTCCTCTCTTCTCTTCTCTTCTCCAATTCTACGTGAAAATTCCTTTTTCCAAAAAGACTCATTTTTCCTTCTTTTCCTTTTTATAATCCTTTTAATACTCCTTTATTATTCCAAATAAAATACATAATTAATAATTAGTAAAAGTAGAGTGATTTACTCCTCACACCCACTATTTACTCTGCACACCTCCAACCCTTCTTTCTTCAATTAATCCAATTAAATCCAAAAATATAAATAACCAAGCCTTTAATTAATTAAATAATTAAATTCTTATTTATACCTTATTTTTGAATTTAATTTGTATTTAAATGAATAAAATCCAAATTAAATAGAAAAATAAAATAAAAATTTGTGGCATTGGGCTTGGATGTTCCAAATTGTATAAGGAACAAGTTTGAATAAAGAAAAACTAGGCCCATTTGCAAAAATTTTGATTTTTACAAGTATCTCTCTTTGTGCACTTCTTCAAAATTGCCCAACTTGTGAATGGTGTATCTTGCTCAATTTTCCACATTTTTGAGTGTTCTTGGACTTTTCGGAAATCTCTAAGAGTCCTCTAACCAACCTCTTTGGTTTCATCTCAATTGGAGTTTCCATGCTCAATATATCTTCAAAACAAAATGTTGACTTTTTGTTCACTTTGAAAAGGACCTGTAATGTTTTGATCCATACCTTCCAAATGAAGCATTTTTTGAACATTCTTGTGAGACATGAAGTTGTAGAGAATTGAATTTCCTTCAAAACAAAAGGTGGTGGAAAAATTTCTGAGAAAGTATGAAGAAGTTATGCTCAGTCAAAGTTTGGTTGACTTTTCACTGAGAAACCCTAATTTAGCAAGTTTGACTTTTGAGCAAATCTTGAGTTTTCTTGGTGAATCGTGATCAACCCTTGTACAAATGATGAATTTAACTTCAAAATGAGGATGTTGACCAAAAATTATGAAGTTTGACTGTATGTTGACCACAGTTGACTTTTTGTCCAATACAACTGATTTTCAACCATCTGAGCAATTGTTTGAGGAAATTTGACTTGTGAGGCTTGAAACCTGACATGGAGAATCTTTGAAGCATATGAGGAGGTATGATGAACATTGGAGATGTTGGAAGTCCATCTGGATCTGAGAATCACCAAACCCTAGCTTGGGTTGATTGTCTAGGAGAGGGTTTGTCTGATCAACCCTTGAGGGATCCTTGAGTGTGGATGTATGAAATATATTGAGAAGATGGAGGGCAAATTTTGGGGTATGACAACCACTAGTCAGCTTCAACGTGCCCAATTTCACACTATTCGGAGTAGTTTCACATACTAAACTCAAGTCTCTGAATTGTTCCACTAAATCCAATTCACGAACCATTAACATCGACATATGAAAGGACTTCCTGCTTAACGCATCTGCCACAACATTTGCCTTACCAGGATGGTAATTCAAACCGCAATCATAATCCTTGAGAAATTCTAACCACCTTCTCTGCCTCATATTTAACTCTTTCTGGTCAAAAAGATACTTCAGGCTCTTGTGATCGCTTAACACTTCAAACCGTGAACCATACAGATAATGCCTCCACAATTTCAAAACAAACACGACAGCTGCCAACTCTAAATCATGAGTCGGATAATTCCTTTCATGAGTCTTCAACTGTCTTGAAGCATAAGCCACAACTTGCCTATCTTGCATCAAAACACCTCATATACCCATCAAGGACGCATCACAATACACCATGAAAGATTCTGCCGGATTCGGCAAAATTAGAATCGGAGCACTAGTCAACCTCCTCTTCAACTCTTGGAATCCTTCCTCACAATCTGTATCCCAAATGCTTGACCCTTTCTAGTCAGCTTAGTCAACGGTAAAGCTAACTTCAAAAATCCTTCAATGAATTTCCTGTAGTAACCTGCCAGACCAAGGAAACTACGGATTTCAGAAGCATTCTTCGGCGCTTCCCACTGAGATACCGCTTCTACTTTTGTAGGATCAACAGCAATACCATTCTTGGAAATCACATGACCAAGAAAACTCACTTCGCTTAACTAAAACTCGCATTTCGATAACTTCGCATAAAGTTTCTTCTCCTTCAATAATTCCAATACAATCCTAAGATGTTTTGCATGCTCCTCACCATTCTCTGAGTAGATCAAAATGTCGTCAATAAATACCACCACAAACTTGTCAAGATACGGATGGAATATCCTGTTCATATACTCCATAAAAACACCAGGTGCATTAGTAACTCCAAATGGCATAACCGAATATTCATAATGCCCACACCTCGTTCTAAATGCAGTTTTCTGAATATCCTCCAACTTCACACGAATCTGATGATATCCAGATCTCAGATCAATCTTACTAAATACACAAGCTCCAACTAGTTGATCCATCAAATCATTAATCATCGGCAAAAGATTACTGATTCTTGATTGTAACTTTATTCAATTGTCTGTAGTCAACACATAATCTCATTGAGCCTTCTTTCTTCCTAACCAACAATACCGGCGCACCCCACGATGAAACACTAGGCCGAATAAACTTCTTCTCAAGTAACTCTTCCAACTGCTTCTTCAACTCAGACAATTCAGATGCCGACATGCGATAAGGCGCCATCGACACCGGGCTAGTTCCAGGCATCAAATCTATAGTAAACTCCACTTCTCTCTCAGGTGGTAGCTCACTAACATCCTCCGGAAACACTTCTGGAAATTCATTCACAACAGGTAATTCACCACTCTTAGCCTTTCCTTTCGCTTCCGTCGAAGAATACAACATAAACACCACACCATCATTAACAACTACGTAACTTTGATCATCCATCTTAATTCATTGTCCTTATTAGAGTCTTCGTCCGCTCATATGGTTCACAAGCTTCTACCACACTTCATTCATATTAATCACTTTATGCCCCATTTAGATTGTAAGACAATTGTATACCATCCAATACGATTTCGTCTACTATCAACAAGAGATTAAGGGTGATCAAGTCCTCAATTTGTCAATAGACATCCGATAATCATACTGGAGTATAAACCATCATTACCAACACTTTCTGTTCTTCGAATCGTACTCGCCTTTTTGCACTCCCAACTATGACTCATGGTCCAACGATTCCAACAGCTCCAACCACTCTTGTACTGTCTTCTCAAGCAGTACCCCGTACCAATGACTTACAATTGGAACATATCCGAGAAGCATCTCTCCTCCCCCACTTAGTTTCACACTACTCTTGCAATAATCAACCAAAAAAGTAACAAGTACCGACAGTGTTGTACACACTTGTCGCGTACAAAGGGATAATGACATTAAGACACTGGTCACAACGACCGACTATGCTCTGATACCACTTTTGTAACACCCTTCTAAATACCCGCGATTCATAATTTAATAATAAGAGTTTTTAACACATATCAAGAGGTGTCACAATTTTAATATAAATTCAATATTATAATCAAACAGATGTCATGCTTTCACTGAAGAAATTCATTAAATAAATAAACCAAAAGTTACGTTTAACAGCGGAAATGAAACGTAACAAATCCTGAATACATCATTCATAGGTATTCCAGGGAATAAATCAAACATAATTCAAAACCATTAAGGATATCCATTAAAGGATTTCAAAACAAACGTTTCCCCAGTGTTACATCTACCAGAGCACTACACTGACACGCGGATTAACTAACTAACTCAACTCTAGAGCTATCCTCACTGATTCCAAGCAGCTAATCACTTCGGATCTGAAATCATCAAAGTAAGGGTGAGATTTCTATTCAATATAAAATGTATTATACGTTTTTAAATACAACAGAATAATCAAATACATTAGTCCATTATCCAACACATAGTCATAGCCAATTCACAATGCATCTCACACAATGAACATGTAGTATAACAAAGAATGGAAATTGCAACACTGGAAACCATCCTAGCATGTTACAATCCCATATGCAATGCAGACTCTATGCATGTGGTACCAAAACGTGAACCGAGTTCACCCACTGCTCCGTTTACATGTGGAAAGACAACGGCAATTCCATGATTCGCCCATAACCACTGGGTCAAGAATCCAGCCTCACTACCTCTAAATCCGGGTAAGTCTATCGGCTCATCCAATTCACTTTCGCACAATGGGAATGAACAAAATTAACAAATGCTTATGCATGCATCATAAAAGCATGCAATCATCACTTCACAGAGCATGATAACAATATAATTCACATAATGTCAATTCACCAATGTATCACATTTAATCATAATGAATATCAAAATACAACATTGTACGCATTAGTTCTCATCCGGTAACTCAGACCATTTGTATCAATTTTCCCATTATCCTTAACTATCTACACTTTTCAAAATCGGAAGCTCGACTCTTTTTAAAATAATTTTGGAAAAAATAATATTTTTCCTTTTTAAAAGATAGTATTTTAAATTTAAGAAATAATGCCGAAAACGGCACTCGAATCAGAGTTACGGTTTAGAAAATATGAATTTTTTTGAAGTGTTAAGTATTTTGAAAATTACACAGTGGAACCCGGTTCCTACCTATACAGGAACCGGTTCCTGGGAAGTCTGAAAAACACGCTCCCTGGAATTTGTATGGGAACCCGGTTCCTACATATACAGGAACCGGTTCCTACGTACAAAATTCCCCAGTTTTGAAATTTGAACACTAGGAACCCGGTTCCTCCCCACAAGGAACCAGTTCCCACGACCTGCAACAGCAAATTCTACTATTTTTGACAGCATTATGCATTCCTTATCACTTCCAATTGTTTCTATACAAGTTGTAACATTAGAAACACCAAATTACAACCAACATACACCAATACAACATCAAACATCATTGTTTTATCATCCCTATCAATTATTCGACACACTAATGATCTTAATTCTATAATCCGACACAAGTATGGTTTAATCCTACAAACCTATATTCATCAAAAATCAAACTTCCTAACATACCCAATCATCCGGTTGATTCCCAAAACCCATAAGGCATAAAAATCGAATGAAATCACCCCTTACCTCGCGATGATCTTCGATTTCCTCGGCGTTGGCTTTTTCCTCTCTTCTCTTCTCTTCTCCAATTCTACGTGAAAATGCCTTTTTCCAAAAAGACTCTTTTTTCCTTCTTTTCCTTTTTATAATCCTTTTAATACTCCTTTATTATTCCAAATAAAATACATAATTAATAATTAGTAAAAGTAGAGTGATTTACTCCTCACACCCACTATTTACTCTGCGCACCTCCAACCCTTCTTTCTTCAATTAATCCAATTAAATCCAAAAATATAAATAACCAAGCCTTTAATTAATTAAATAATTAAATTCCTATTTATTTAATATTCGAATTAAATCGGGGTGTCACAGCCTTTCCCTTTACATTTCTTGTTTATCCAACTTAATTCCTCAGTCCAGATGTTAGGCACATGATCAATCTGCAGCCAATGAAGTACAGCAACCCAGATTGTCCTCGAAATCTTACATCCAAAAAAAAGATGATCATGAGATTCAGGAGAGGCACATAAAACACACTTAGTATCAACATCAACACCAATTTTTATCAACCGGTCTTTGCTTGCAAGTCTCTGATGACAAGCCTGCCACATACAAAAAATAGCACACAGTCTAGCCATATTGTGACAAAGCAGATTACTCCAACTCACTTTATCATTGTCTTCAAAAACAGCCTGGTAGATACTACGCATCCTGAACTGCGGTGACATCTTACCTTGGAATTGCATATACATCTATCGCAGCTTGAGCATGTTGTTCATCATCCAGGAAAAATTACTCTTCACACCCATGCTCCAAATAGAGTAGCCTTTAATGTAGTAGGCATGTAACCAACGAATCCACAAGTTATCCGTTTTTTGGCAAACATTCCAGAGCAGTTTCAGAATACTAATCTTGTTCCAAATAGCCAAGTTAATGATGTTTAATCCACCATTTACCTTGGGACTACAGACTTTCTCCCAAGCAATCGACAATTTTTTCAATATATGATTCTCACCTGTCTAGAGGAAGCTACAATAAATAGAATTAATTTTCAGAATAACCGATTTGGGAAGTGGCAGGCATTGCATCTAAAAGTTTAGGATTGCGAAAATCACACTTTTAATAAGTTGCACTCTGCCGGGAAAAGACAACAAATCAGCACTCCAATGGGTAATACGCCCAACAATCTTATCGATAAGAATTTGATAATGCTTAATATTGAGCTTTTTACTAGACAACAAAATGCCAAGGTATCGAAAACGCATGCTACCCTCCTTGAAACCAGTCAAACGCGATACCTGCTCTTTAGTGTAGTTGTCAATAGAACCATAGTAGATGTTACATTTGGAAGGATTCACCTGCAGACCCATAGCTCTGAGAAACAAATTGATTTATCCAATGTAAGACGACATAACTAATGTCACCTCTGGAAAACAGCAAAAGATCGTCTGCAAAGGTTGGTTATCTTCATCTTCTCACACTTGGAATGGTAATTGAAATTGGAAATATTATCCAACTGACAGAGAACACGATTTAAATATTCCATAACCAAGATGAAGAGCAGGGGGGATATGGGATCCCCCTGCTTGATCCCTCTTCTAGCCTCTAACCGCTTCGTAAGCATACCATTCACATTGAAGGAGTATGTGACAGTTCTAACACTAATCATAATCAAATGAATAAACTGGTCAGGAAATCCAAATTCCTTGAGGATGTGCTCCAAAGCATTCCAATGCACTGTATCATAGGCTTTTTGAATGTCAATTTGTAGCATGCATTTGGGAGTGCCATTCTTTCTCTCATACCCCCTGAGCAATTCAAAAGCCAAGAGCACATGGTCATAGAGATGCTGCCCATGAACAAAGGCAGCTTGATTTTTCCCCACAATACTCTCAATAACTCTACTCAATCTATTAGTTAAAACTTTGGAAATAATCTTATAGATTATAGAGCAACAAGAGATTGGTCTGAAATCCTTGATCATCTTGGCTTCATTGTGCTTAGAGATAAGGGCTACAACAGAACTGTTAAAACCCTTGTGAAGTCTGTTATGAGTGAAAAAATCCTTCACTTCATCTCTAACATCCTCACCAATAATACTCCAAGCATCTTTGAAAAATCCAGCACCATAACCATCTATACCATGAGTTTTGCTCACGTCCATGCCTTTAATTGCTGTAACAATCTCTATATTTGTTAGAGGACAGGTAAGAATATCTCTCTGAGTTTGGTTCAACTTGTTACCACTTCTGATGGAAGTAATATTTAATCCCTCCACAATACTCTCACTGGTTCCTAATAAAGCACCATAAAAACGCAGCACCTCTATTTCGATGTCTTCTTACCTAGTAATACAACTCCCATCCTCTTTGAACATCAAACTAATAGTGTTGTGTTTATGTCTACCCTTAATAATGGCATGGAAATAATGACTATTCCCATCACCCTGCCTAATCCAGTTAATTTTAGACTTTTGACGAAGATCACAATCCTCCAACTCATTAAGGTGAAGAAGCTGAGCAGTTTTATATTTGACCCTGTTAATTTTTTCCTCATTAAATCTGTCAGTACACAGCTCCTCATGGGCTTACTGCAAATCCTGTTTGGAATCTTCAATCCTCCCACTTAAGCCATTGAGAGGGAAACTAATCTTCCTTAAAACAGGTTTGAGTCTGTTGAGCTTAATCCAGAGCCTATACATAGGGTTACCAAGCACACCCAATCTCCAATTCTTCGCAACTTCCTCCTGAAAACCATGCATTCCATCCACACTATTCCTGTACTTAAATCTTCCCCTGATACTGTTATTATGATCCTTGCATCTGAGATAAAGCATAGCATGGTCAAAGATGCTAGGAGCCATAATACTAAGAGTAGAATCACTATGAAGCTGAATCCAATTGAGATTGCCCAGGAACCTATCATTTCTCGAGTAAATAGTATTATCAGCTTGCTTGTTGGATCAGGTAAAGAAATCCCCACATGTATCCATTTCGTACAAACCAATTTTATCCATCATTTCCCTCATATCAATGTACTCAGCCTCAGTGACATTTCTACCACCAACTTTATCTTGAGCGTTTAACACATTGTTGAAATCACCCAAGAGACACTAGGGTTCAGTATTCTGGACTCTCAGATTTTCAATATCATGCCACAATTGTCTTCTCTCTTCTAAATGGTTTAGAGCATAAATGGCAGTGCGCCAAAATAAGAACTCTCCATTCAAATTATAGATACCAAGTTGAAGAAGTTGAAAGGTCGCTAACCTGTTTGGCCATAACTTTATTATCATCCCAGATGAACCAAAACCTCTCATTCTCATGCTTATCATAGTTATCCAGATACAGCATCTGCAAATTAAATTTATTCCTGACATTATGACTCTTATTCTGTTTGATTCGAGTTTCAAGCAAAATAATAATGGATGAGTTGAGACTTTTGAGACGAGAACTTATCTTTATAGTCTTACCAACCTTATTAAGTCCCCTTATATTCCAAGAAATTATCATGGGACTTTGTCTTGCACCACTAGAGAATCATTCAAAATTCCTAGTATGCCAAAACCATTAGAACACTGCAACTTTCATGTATCAGTAGTTGTCTTCTTCCCTATGTCTGCAGTACCCTTTCTTCCAGTTTTTTGCACTGTGGTCCAATCAGAGGGAGGATCCTCTAGAGTATTGATCAATTGTGCAGCTTGTGTGCTTGTCTCCCCTATTTCATGCTCAGCAATTTGCATAGTAGGCTTAGGCCTCCACACTTTTTTCCTTTCTGACCTGAGGTTTTTCGCAGATATGACCAAACTTTTTGCACTTTCCATAATATTTTGGTTTCCACTCATACTCAACTGTTTGAATTAGCCCATCTCCTTCATTATCAAAAATGGTTATTTCCTTACGCATCTCTTGAGTGATATCAATTTCAACAAGCATCCTTGCATAAGAAATTCTCAGTCTTTGGGTTGTACATTCATCAGTCACTAAAGGCTTTCCCAATATGCTTCCAATTTTCCCCATGGTTTTCGCACCCCACAGATACAAAGGCAACTGAGGTAGTTTAATCCAAATAGGGATCGTTCTCAACATGTCTCTCTTAAGATTAAACTCAAGGGTCCAATCTCTCAGCAACATTGTCATGTTCATAATAGTGTAAGGCCTGTTAGACAAGATTTCATCCTTATCCTGGAAAGAATGAAACCTCATAATGAAGTAACCTTCTTCATTATAAAAAAGATCAGGCAGTTTAACAGAATTCCAGTTCTTCTCCATAAATTGCTTGACAGAGTACATACTTAAATCACGCCCTATGACATACATAATCAAAGCTGACTCCCAGTATTTAAGCTCTCCAACAATGTCTTCAGGTTCAATTGCAACGATTGGTTAACCATTCACAATCTTCGGGGCAAAAAACTCAAGCGCCATCCCATTTTCTGGATTTCGATTTCCGCTAATCACATTCATCCATAATTTTCGTGGTACCACACCTTCCATCTTCTTCTCGATGCTATCTTGGGGTTCATTGCAAATCGGAGGGTTTGTTAAGGTAACTAGAGTTTCATCATGAGTGCCTTCTCTGAGCTTAAATAATCCTCAACAATGACTTTAGGGTGTTCATTGTTCAAATCCTGTTTCAATAGTGAGACTGGTGGTTGTGTCTAAGTGACAGTTAACGGTGGCACCGGAATTTTGGTCGGCCGCCCTCGTACTCTCCCTCTCCTATCCCTATTATTATGTTTATTGTTATTCAAGTCATAACAATAAAATTAAACAAAAAAATTAAATTTTGATTATAGTATAAACCTTTTGTCTCAAAAGTGTTGAAAAAAAGAAAACAATGAAAAATTTATTTGGTTTAGTTTAAACTTTAAAAATAAAGTCAATTACTTAAAAAACAATTAGTGTAATTATTGAATGTAGTATAATCCGTAATAGACTATTAATTTAAAAAAGATAAATAATATGATACAAACACACGACAACTTATTTAGAAAAGTAGTAATAAACGTATGGAATGTGAAAATGATATGATGAAAGAACATTAGCTTTGGTGTGATTTCTAGGTTTGTTATTATGAGAGTTTCCTACTTGCAATGACCTTTTTCATAAGTCGCCTAATTAAAATTAATAGCGATACTTTAAAAATTCAATGTTAAAGTGGACCTCACTCTTATTGTAGTTGGAAAAATATGGATCAAATGCTCATTGGTACAAAATTCATTATAAATGTGTATATAAGAATGACAATTGAATTTATTAAAATAAACTTTATCCGATTTATTAATAAATAATTTATCTGATCCATCTATCAAATATAAAGTAATTTAATAGATTGGATTAAATTCATTTATATATATATATATATATATATATATATATATATATATATATATATATATATATATATATATATATATAGAGAGAGAGATTCATTTCTCATATTTTTATGATCCAATGAATTTATTTTATATTATTTTTAAATTTAATAAATTTATCTTTTTAAAATTAATAAAATTTAATTCTTTTCAAAAATAAAGAAACCGATGTTACTCGAATTTCAAAAATTATATTTTTGAAAATTGAAGAATCATTTTTTTTAAGTTGAGTTTTCAAGAAAAATCGAGTTTTTCAAATATTGAAAAATTGAGATCTTTTCGAAAATCAAAAATCGACTTTTTTCCAAAAGTTGATATTTTTCGAAAATCAAAAGTCAGTTTTTTGGAAAATAATAAAATCAAGTTTTTTTCTCAAAAAGTTTAGATTTTTCGAAAAATCAATACAAAAAATGGAGTTTTCCAAAAAATTGTAATATTGAGTTTTTCCAGAAAATCGAAAAAAATGAGGTTTTTGTAAAATCGAAAAATTAATCGAATTTTTTTTTAGAAAATTGAAATATCAATTTTTTTTTCAGAATATCGAAAAAAACGGGTTTTTTTAGGAAAATCGAAAATTCAAGTTTTTTTAGAAAATAAAATAAATTGAGTTTTTAAATAAAATAGAAATAGCGAGTTTTTTCTGAAAATCGAAAAACCGAGTTTTTTCATAAAATAAAAAAAAATTGAGTTTTTTTAAAAATACAAAAAAATCTAGTTTTTTTCGAAAAATCGAAAAAAAAAATCGAGTTTTTTAGGATAATCGAGTTTTTCAGAAAATCAAAAAAATCAAGTTTTTTTAGAAAATCGAAAAAATTGAGTTTTTTCCGAAAAATTGTAAATCGAGTTTTTTCAGAAAATCATTTTTTTTTTAAAGTCAAGTTTTTTTTGAAAATCAAGTTTTTCCGAATAATCGAGTTGTTTGTGTTGTATTTAATATATATTTTAATTTCTTCAAAAAAGATACGTGTTTATTTTCAATCCATATTAATTAAATGAGTGGAATATGATAATTTAATTGAGTTCCTTCTTGTATTGAACAACTTTTAATTAATAAAATAAACTAAATTAGTTTATATAGAAAAGAAAAACTTCGATTATAATTGAGAGAGAAAAGGAATATAGTTAAATGAGGAATTAAACGTTTGTAACGAAACAAAAGAAATTTAAAACACCACCAAAAATAAATAGCGCCACAAATAAAATTTTAAATAGAATAAAAACCGTTATAAAAGGAATTTTTTTAATAAAATAGGAGGTTAAGAATATTAAAATAATTGCAAAGATAATATCCAGAGTAACAATTGTGTCAATGTTAACGCGTAGAGATTATACGGTTAACATTTTTTCTCTTTAAGTCACTTCAAGTTAATATTAAATTAAAAATCACAATAACGCAGAAGTTATAAAACAATTGTAAAAACTATAATGAATAGAAAAATAAGTTACACAAAACATATACTTGTATTTATATATAATTACAGATAAATTTTATAGATAAATATACATAATAGATTTATTTTTGTTCTATATATATCCTCGAAACTAGTTTTAACCATAACATTTATTTTCTTATTTTGATTTTGAAGCAATTCTAAATGGCTAAGTATTCTTTCATGCTAATCATCTTTCTTGTCTTCATTTTTTCAGGTATATGATTTTTATTTCAATGACAACAATGAATAAAAATTTCATTCAAAAGAACTATTAATATTACAAATTTTTAAGTCAAATGTTTAAATTTTAGATATCATCTCATATTCAAATATTAATATTCTCAATTTTCAAGTAAAATATTTATAATTTTAGGGTATCTATTAATATTTGCAATTTATTAAATATAATTTTTCTAATTATTTTTGTTTTTACAATTATTTTTTTATGGTAATGATAGCCTTTTTCTTTTACAGTCGTATCAATGACAAATGGTGCAATAAATCAGCAAAAAGAATGTTTTAAAAGTCGTCCAGGACAATGCGACCTTGAAGCGTGTGGAGCATGGTGCTATCGAACTTATAAGGGTTATGGAACTTGTATACAAGGTGGTACAGATCCCATGAATCCTATTTATAAATGTATTTGTAGATATATTTGTTCTGACTAGAACACAAAATATCACATTTAGATCTATTTTAATCATAGAACTATAGTTAAATAAAGTTGATAAACTTTAGACAGTTCAATTTTTAAAGTTTAGTAAAGTGTTTATTATGTTTATTGTTTTTTTTTTAATCAAGAAATTTGTATTAACTAAAAAAACGATAAAAACAAGGCGATCGTAAAAGATCCAGCTCAAAACCTCCAATAAACCAAGACTATGTGAAGGCTCTAACCAAAACCAAACAACCCAAAAAACAAAACTATAACATAAGCATAGCGATGTATTTTCTATATTTCTTCCTATCCTAAACTCTATAGATTACCGTATCGATATTCAAATCCTCAATCTTCCTATTATTCACATCATTCCCAATAATACTCCGGTTCCTAAACACCCACACATGGTAAATTGTTTTTGTGAAAGCACATTATAAAATCATTGCGCGCCAGCCTTTCCCTTTACACTTCTTGTTTATCCAACTTAATTCCTCATTCCAGATGTTAGGCACATGATCAATCTGCAGCCAATGAAGTACAGCAACCCAGATTGTCCTCGAAATGTTACATCCAAAAAAAAGATGATCACGAGATTCAGGTGAGGCATATAAAACACACTTAGTATCAACATCAACACCAATTTTTGTCAACCGGTCTTTGCTTGCAAGTCTCCGATGACAAGCCTGCCACATACAAAAAACAGCACACGGTCTAGCCATATTGTGACAAAGCAGATTACTCCAGCTCACTCTATCATTGTCTTCAAAAACAGCCTGGTAGATACTACGCATCCTAAACTGCGGTGACATCTTACCTTGGAATTGCATATACATCTGTCGCAGCTTGAGCATGTTGTTCATCATCCAGGAAAATTACTCTTCACACCCATGCTCCAAATATAGAAGCCTTTAATCTAGTAAGCATGTAACCAACGAATCCACAAGTTATCCGTTTTTTGGCAAACATTCCAGAGCAGTTTCAGAATACTAATCTTGTTCCAAATAGCCAAGTTAATGATGCTTAATCCACCATTTACCTTGGGACTACATACTTTCTCCCAAGCAATCAGCAATTTTTTCTATATATGCTTATCACCTGTCCAGAGGAAGCTACGATAAATAGAATTAATTTTCAGAATAACTGATTTGGGAAGTGGCAGGCATTGCATCCAAAAGTTTACGATTGCGAAAATCACACTTTTAATAAGTTGCACTCTGCCAGGAAAAGACAACAAATCAGCACTCCAATGGGTAATACGCCCAACAATCTTATCGATAAGAATTTGGTAATGATTAATATTGAGATTTTTACTAGAAAACAAAATGCCAAGGTAACGAAAAGGCATGCTACCCTCCTTGAAACCACAGTAGATGTTACATTTGGAAGGATTCACCTGCAGACCCATAGCTCTAAGAAACAGTTGGAATTTATCCAACAGAAGACGCACATAACCAATGTCACCTCTGGAAAACAGCAAAAGATCATCTGCAAAGGTTGGTTATCTTCATCTTCTCACACTTGGAATGGTAATTGAAATTGGAAATATTATCCAACTGACAGAGAACACGATTTAAATATTCCATAACCAAGATGAAGAGCAGGGGGGATATGGGATCCCCCTGCTTGATCTCTCTTCTAGCCTCTAACCGCTTCGTAAGCATATCATTCACATTGAAGGAGTATGTGACAGTTCTAACACTGATCATAATCAAATGAATAAACTGGTCAGGAAATCCAAATTTCTTGAGGATGTGCTCCAAAGTATTCCAATGCACTGTATCATAGGCTTTTTGAATGTCAATTTGCAGCATGCATTTGGGAGTGTCATTCTTTCTCTCATACCCCCTGAGCAATTCAAAAGCCAAGAGCACATGGTCATGGAGATGCTGCCCATGAACAAAGGCAACTTGATTTTTCCCCACAATACTCTCAATAACTCTACTCAATCTATTAGTTAAAACTTTGGAAATAATCTTATAGACTGTAGAGCAACAAGAGATTGGTCTGAAATCCTTGATCATCTTGGCTTCATTGTGCTTAGGGATAAGGGCTACAACAGAACTGTTAAAACCCTTGTGAAGTCTGTTATGAGTGAAAAAATCCTTCACTTCATCTCTAACATCCTCACCAATAGTACTCCAAGAACCTTTGAAAAATCCAGCACCATAACCATATATACCATGAGTTTTGTTCACATCCATGCCTTTAATTGTCAGAATAATCTCAATATTTGTTACAGGACAAGTAAGAATATCTCTCTGAGTTTGGTTCAACTTGTTACCACTTTTGATGGCAGTAATATTTAATCCCTCCACAATACTCTCACTGGTTCCTAATAAAGCACCATAAAAACGCAGCACCTCTGTTTCGATGTCTTCTTACCTAGTATCATACCCCAAATTTTGACCTAATATACCACCTTACATTTGCATTATTGCATGACTAACAGTTCAAACAGCATTAATTAGGTATAGCACTCACAGGTCAAAATTAGGGTTTCATCAGATTTTCATCTGATTCAAGATCTAACCAATTAGGGTTTGAGATTTTCTCACTCCATTTGATCTATCTTGATCAAATCATCAGCCATCAATCCTCAGATATCCATTTTCCTCACAGATCAATCGAGGATCGACCAATTAGGGTTTTGATCGGGCATGAGAATTCTCTGACTTTTTGAACAAGAAATGATATTTTTGGATAGAGATTGGTCATTATATCTTAGATACAACATCTTTACCTAATTTCTGGATTCAAAACATCACAGAGGTTCACAGAATTCATCAGTCAATTTCAGAAACGTCTGATGAAATTTCATCTACACAGAAAAGTCAAACTTTGACTTTTGGTCAAATTTTTCAAAACAAAACTTTTTCCATCATCAAAATACTTCAAATGATCCATCATGATCATAAAAAATCAAAGATTTTGAAAAAGTCAACAAAAAGCCAAAAATTTCTATACTTAGAAATTTTTCTAAGTGTTGAAATTTCTCATTTTTTTCAAACTTCAAGCCATTTTTTCACCTAGTTCCAATTTGAATTTGAAAAAACTCAAAACATGAAAGTTGTAGCTTGTGGAAAGATCTTTCCAAAATGTCCAAGAACTCTCAAATCCATGGAGTCTAGCTATACCTTTGAAATTGAAACATAAGGCTCCATGACACTTGATTTTCAAAGTCAAAACATCAAAATTATAGGTCATTTTGCATTTTCCTCTTCTAGAACCTTTGCCACCTTGCCAATTGAGGATTAGAGCTGATAAATATCAATGAGAAGTAATTGTGATGGGATAAGACCAAGTTGAATTTTAACCATGGTTAAAAGGAAGGTTCCTTTTGCATTTATGGCAAAAATGACTACCTTGCCCTCTAAGGCAAGTCAAATTTACCAATGGCCAAACTTTCTCAATTATTTTCAGAACTTGAGGCCTATAAATAGAGGTCTTTCTTGCCATTCAATGCACACCAAAGCTTCACAAATACATGCTTTCCTTCCACTTTCTTCAAATTCAAGTAACATAGTAAAAATTGAGAAATCTTGCATTTTTGAAAAATTGTGAAGAAACATAAGATGTTTGGTGTCTAACATGTTTCAATATCACTATCAAACTTGTCCATAACTTAAAATCAAACTGAAATCAAGCTAAGAACAGTTTTCACTTTTCATGTTTTCAAACTTGCAAAACTGCCTAAGCATTCGAATTCTTGGTTTGACTTGAGCCAGCTATGTTTTGATCATCCAAACATCATCAGTATGCATCATAGGAATGATCCAAACCATTAATCCTGAACTGTAACTCCATTAACCCCATTTTCGAGTTTCAATTTGAATTGACTGTAGGTGAACTTGGCTAGATTAATTGGAAAGGATTCAAGGCAAGCAGGCTATCATCACAGCTTCCATACATGCCGATGAAGCTCAAATGATCAAGAAACAGCAACTGGAAACACTCTAGCATCGATTTCGATTCTCATTTTTCCAGGTTAGAACACGAAACTGATTCTCATAATTCTTTGAACCAATTGAAAAAAACTCTTGGCCATTCTTTTTCTGCACTAATAACGATCATAAACCCTCAATAAAATCAAAGAATCATAAACTGTGCATCATTTAATTTGATTTCTTAGTTTTAGGGTTCATCACGATTTCCAGAAATCCAAACATGATAGACTTAAAATAAATGAAATTAACAAACACCAGCATGTTCGTGATGAAAAACCGATCAAGTTTGATTTTTACATCACTCAATTTCATGGAGAAACGAAGATTTTGGATCAAGTTTGGCAAACTGAAAATCAAAAACACGAAGAACCATTCGCGCGTGTTCTTCATCTGTTCTTCATTTCAAATTTTCAAATAGTCCAATCTTATATCAACGCGTGTTCCTGATCCACTAACACTCCAGCGCGTTTGGCCTAGTGGTTGTCTGCTTGCCTTTAGTTCACTTTGCCACGTGCCCCACCTCAATGGTCATGGGTTCAACACCCATCAGGACCATTTTTTTCATTCTTTTTTACAAAACTTTCAATTTTTTCATGTTTTTTATCAAACTTTCACAAATTTTTTGACCAATCAAAACTTCTCATTTTGAGATGATTTTTTAAACACTTGTCAATAAATACATCTATTTTGTGATAGTGCAAAAATTTTCAGAAAAAACTTTCATCCGATTAAATTTTAATCGAAAAAACGACGCTCGAACACTTTTCAAACCTCCTTAAAAGGTGAATTTTCAAGTTTTCGACTCCGATTTTTTCAAAACTTTTCATAAATGAACCTCACATTTCAAAACATTTTCAAAATCATTTTTCAAAACATTTCATCAAACTTGCATCTTTTACCATGATCAATTCGATTTAAAACGATAAACGATTTCGCCTTCTCTCGAATTTCTCGATCGATCATGGGCCACCCTTATGGTGTAAGTCCCAACCCTCCTATGTACATCCATTTTCTCAGACATAAATACTGCTTGTGTACATATTCACTTCCTTGTACACAATTCCAAACTTGTGAATACTGTTACGCTGCTTCAAACGCTCGCTCACGTACACTTGTTTATATTTCATAAATCTGTAAATAAACATCATGCATTGTTTATATTTCCTTCATAAACTCCTGTGAATACATATCACACACACACACACACACACCTGTTTATACAAACCGTCTAATAATAACATAACAATTAGACTAATCAATAGGTTCCTGTAGTTTAGCCTCCGGTTTCATACAAGACAACTCATCCTCAGTTGAGTTTAGCCTCCGCTGGCTTCATACAAGACAATCCATTCCCAGCATGAGTTAAATCTCCGCTTGGGCTTCATACAAAATATTTATCTCCAACAGAGTTTAGCCTTCTCTTGGCTTTGTACAAAGAAACTCTCCCCACGTAGTTTAGCCTCCGCTTAGGCTTCATATAAGACAAACACTCCGCTGAGTCGCCTCCTGGGCTTCGCTCAAAAGAACTCCTCTTGAGTTTAGCCTCTTGGGCATCATACAATGAAAGAGATAGGACATCTCTTAACAGCCTCCTATTGGGCTTCCAATACAAAGAATCACCCGCTAAGATAGAACCCCGAAAGGATGGTTTCCTGAAATCACTTTCAAATCCCCTGAGAGTAAAATTTCCTGAAATTGCTCTTATTCAAAAAGGATGGCTTCTCGGTGAAATCCTTTCAAGCCAAAGCCATCCATACCCTATAGCTTCCTCTTGAGCTTCATACAAGGACCCTTGATGACCCTCTAATGCCTCCTCGCTAACAATACAAGGACCCATGGGCTTCTTAAAAGCATCCCTTTAATCCAATCAATTTCTCCTTGAGATTTAGACATCTATCATCTCTATGGAAGAAGTATCTCATCTATCACATCACATACAGTCAAAAACTTTTCAAACTTTTTTTCATAAACTGTTTTCAAACAAAAACATCTCTTAATTTTAAGTGGTAACGCTTGTACACTCAAGCAAAAACCCAATACTTACAGTTAAAAGATTCAATCATCTTTTCAAACATCTTTCTTAAACATGTAAGTGGTAACTCTTGTACACTCAAGCAAAACACTTGTAACTTACGATGAAAGATTTCAATCATTCAAACTTTTTTAAAATGTATGTGATGAAATAGATTAGATACATTTTTCATTAAGATGACATTTGTCTGTCTCTTACTAACATCCCGTTGCTTTCCACTAGCACAAGTGGGAACTACGATTGCTCTGACTTTCTCAACATCCTTTTGAGAATACGAGGCACAAGGTCTCATCCTTGCCGAGCAAATTTCTTTCTCTCCCGACCAAACAAACATAGAACCCTCAGATCCGAGCTACAAATGCTCCGATTCCCACTAGGATATGTATGCGTAAGATCCACGATCTTTGCGAGCACAATAAAAACAAACATTAGAATCCCACATAATCTATCGTTTTAAAATCCAAAGGAGAAACTTTCCCAATCATAGAAATAGCAATTAAAACACACAAACATATCAAACATATTCATATATAAAGTCAGATAACTACATATATTTAGGTGCTCCATCTATTCCCTTTATATAACAATCCCCTTATTCAAATCTCCCAATGCGCTACGCCTAGTTTGCTTAGTCGGCACGCATACCAATATCAATTGAGGGTATTTCACTTTTCCCTTTTCATAAATCATTAAATCATATTTCTTGTGTTGAAAATAATAAAGCTTGATGCTCGCGGCATCTTTATAAACAAATCAAAAGATTTAAATCGTTGCCGTAAGATCCGAACTCACGTCAGATCCTCAGCGCCACCTTTAACGCGAACAGGAAAAATGGCGACTCTGCTGGGGAGTACGCTGAAACTTTGATTTTTTCAAAAAAAGAAAACGTGTTACTCTGCCCGAGAGCACCAAGCTTTTTTTGTTTTCAAAAAAGAAAAGAAAGGGGATAAGCTTTCATATTTTGCACATGTCTGTTTTTCTTTATTGTGTGTTTCGCGATTTCACTTGATGGAAAGAAATCCTAACCCGGATTTAGAAACATTTTTAAGATCTAGGTGGAGGTATTAATACGTGAGCAGTTCAATGCTTTCAAAGTTAATATTTCCCGCGCAGTGGAGGTTGTCTTGAGGGTATTGTGTTTAGCAAGTAATTGCGAAGACGCTGTATTTTCGGGGGAACTTAAGAAGCTAAGTGGACTGTAGAACACATAAACCATCCCGCCATTAGGATGTAGTGTAGATTATTCGTGTAATCCTAGAGTAATTGTCATGCGATACTACGATCAAAGTAGTTTTCTTGAAAATATTATTGGACCATCGAGTATTCAACAAATCCAATAATGTTTTGAAGGGAGTGTTGAGCTGATTATCGAGAACCCATTCACGTATGAATAAGCCCTTAGAACTTAACCCGCTGATTCTTATCGTTGGCTTCATGCTCGTGACTTCAACGCTGATCGTGTGTATAACTACTAACCATGTTTGCTGCATTCATGCATTCATTCATTCATTCATAAAACCAAAAAAAAATTTCTCTTCCCATTTCCAAAGAATTTAGAGATTTTTCTTTGTAAAATATTTTAGGTTAGAGTGATGGACCGAGGAAGATTCACCAAAAGATACAGTTTTAGAATTCCTGATGTAGGAAAGTTAAAAGAGTTAGCATCCTTGGTAGAAGATCCCTCGGATTTCAGAAAACGCTATGGAACTCTTCTAACTCTTTTGAACGCTAACGTTGATGAAGGACTCTCAAAACTTTCGTTCTACGATCCACCATCGCTGCTTTACTTTCCTTGATTATCGCTAATGCCTACTTTAGAAGAGTATGCATATCCTAGGAATCTCAAGATCGGACAAAATGCCTTTCAATGGTTGGAAGCCATTCCTAAGTCACAAGTCATTGCAACAATGACTCATTTAAAGAAATCGAGATAGACAAAACCTAACTACCGTGAGGAAAACTCTTAGGATCGACTTCAAAGTTCCTAATGGAGAAGGCTCTCAAATTCTAAGTCGGTAGTATGGTAGCCTTTGAAGCTATTTTAGCTTTACTCCTCTATGGATTGGTGTTGTTTACCAACGTCCCAAATTTCGTTGATATCAACGCCATAAGGATCTTCTCGATTAGAAACCTGCTCCCACCCTCGCTTGGTGATACGACGCCTCTATTCATCATAGGAATCGCAAGGAGACGGAACTATCGTGTGTCGTACTGCTTTTTCAAATGGATTACCTCACACTTGCCTAAATCTCCTATCTTCCGCGAAAACAAAGACGAGTGGCATTGGTCCGTAAGACTCATGTCTCTTACAAACGATTTATATCCATTGGTATACTTTGGCAAACAATGAGATGGAAATCATGAGAGTCGTGGAGAATTTGCCAACGCATTCTCATTGGTACGAAAGGAGGAATTAACTATAACCCATTCCTAGCGAGACGTCACTCGGATACGCAAACTCCGTAAACCTCTTGGATTTACAGAGAAAGCTACTTCTACCATGAAGGGAGGATTCCCAAGGATCAAGGCTAGGATGATTAAAGCTGGCATCACATCCGAAAGAAAGTAAAAGGAAAGGCAAAGAATTGTGTAGCCATGGAAACCTACACTTTGGGTAAAGAAAAGAGCAAAGGAACTCAATGCCTTACGCTTATGAAGATCCCATGTTCTCAATCGCCCAAATCAACAAATTTTCCCGTCAAGTGGAGAATACCAAGAAGCCTTGACAAAGATAGGGCTTGAGAAGGAAGCTTTGGAAAGCAAATTCCTTAAGGCTAACCTTGAGAATGAGAAGCTCAAGAAGCAAGTCAAAGATCATGAAAAGACGCTTTATTTCCAGGATGAATGGCTCATGGAAAAAGATGAGGAGATTCGCCAGAAGCATGACGCAATCAAGAAATTCATCAAAGAAAGAAAAGGAACGCCTGAAGATTTGATGAATAACAATCTTACTCCCAATGAATGGAAAAGAGTCACGAAGCTAAAAGAGAAAGCGTAACTAAAAGCTCGCTATGGAAAGGAAATCCTGAAGAGGAAGCTGCATCAAGCCTTCGAATCTTCATCAGACGAAGACGTTTAATTAGTTCAATTTAGTTTGTAATTTTATTTTATCATTTATTTTATCATTTGTGTGAGCAATGCTCCAACAAAAAACAATTGTTGTAATCTTCTTCCAATAATCAATGAAATTTGTGTTTTTCCATCCAAATATTTGCCAAGAAATATCTCTTTTAGCATAAATTCTTTGGAAATTTCTTTTCTTTACAATCATATTCATGCATCATATCTTGCATTTAGGTCTATTATCTAGGGTCTGACATTTCCCAGTTGGAATCATTTTTCCAGATAGGAACAGATTGTCAAGCTGTCGCGTCTTAGAGTTTCTCGACTGCGTCCGCAGCCAACTCGAACGTACGATACTAGATCAAAAAGAAGAAAAATAATGGAGAATTTTGATCAAGAGAATGCTGAACTTCGTAGTACAGTAACAACGCTACAGGAAGAAGTGGAAAGACTCACGTCTTTGGTCAACTCACTTGCCACAACAAGAAAGTCAACAAGCAGTACGAGCAAAACCAAACAAAGAACTTCAGAGGATACTACTACTCCGCCACCGTCGCAACCAGTAGTTCACCTTTCAGCATGCCAAAAGGCTATCCATGGGGAATGCCTTTCAACTTTGGCATCGGAGTTCGCCAACCGACTTCTCAAACAATCTCGCTTGACATACCTACTTTGCAAAGAAAACTCGCTTCACAAAGGATAACTTTTCCCAAGTAACAATGTCGCTTCTCAACCGATCATGTTGAACTCACCCGTAGTACACACTACCACGCACGAAGAAGTTCATCACACTCCGTGAAATAACACTAACGCCGTGGTTCAATGGAAAATCTCCAGAACAACTCCTCAAAATGCTTGAGATAAAAACAATTCAAGGGAAAGAATTGTTTGGGAAAAGCCAGGATCTTTGCTTAGTTCCTCGTAAAATATCGAAATTCAAAGTCCCCGACTTTGAAAAGTACAAAGGGAACTCTTGTCCTCGAGTCATCTCACAATGTATGCTAGGAAAATGTCTACGACAACGAGGATCATCACCGCTAATTCATTACTTCCGTGATGCCTCACCGTAGCATCAAGTGGTACATGGGTTTAGACAGCACGAATATCCAAACGTTCAACGACTTAGGTAAAGCCTTCGTAAAGCAATATAAGTTCAACTTGGATATGGCTCCCGATAGGATCAACTCGCTCCATGTCTCAAAAGGAAAGAGAGACATTTAAGGAATATGCAACGATGGAGGGAAATCACCCAAATTAACCCACCATTGGAAGAAAAAGAGATGACTAAGGTGTTCTTGAATACTCTAAGCTCATTCTACTATGAGCGAATGATCGCTAGTGCTCCCGGAGATTTCAACGAAATGGTAAACGTGGGAATGCGATTAGAAGAGGGTGTTCGAACCGACGCCTAACCAAAGAAGCGTAATCTTCTAGTAATACCAAGAAAATTGGAACCACTTTCCAAGGAAAAAGAGCATGACGAGGAATGGTATCCCGAGGAAAATCACGAAGAATGTCATCCAACAACGATGTGTAGCTACCATAGCACCCCCAACATAACTCCAAACACGTGAATTGCTCCGCATTTCAACAAAATCAACAAACTCAATGCCTCGCCAACAAAGCTCAGCAGCTTAATAACCAAAGTCGACGGGTCACCGGCCGACCCAATTCCCATGACGACGCAGAACTTTACCCAACTAATAGAAAGAAACCTAATAGTATAAGGTCACCACCTCCGATTCCCGAGAAGTTGCCGTGGTGGTACAAAACCGACGATCTTGCCCTTTTCACCAAGGGCACCAGCCATGACCTCGAACATTGCATAGCATTAAAGGCGTAAGTACGTGGTTAGTAAGGTCTAATCTTCTTTCCTTCAAGAATACGAGCCCAAACGTGCAAGCTAATCCGCTTCCCAGTCACAACGGACATTCAGTAAGTTTGATACTTAGAAATACTGATAGGTATCTTGTCACCAACGAATTTAATCAAAGGAAACGTGCGCCTTCACTAAACATACGGTAATGAGTGTTTTCGCTAAACACGATTATTCATTTGCAACATTTGCTCCAAGGATATTCAAGGATGTTCCACCATAAGAGCAGATATCCAGCATTTGTTAGACACTGGTGATTTACAAATTTACAGATACCGAGATGACCATGACGTAAATACCGTAGGGCATTTTCCGCATGAGCTTTTAGTCTCAGATATCAACTCGGAAAATCTCAAGTAAACGCCGATCCCTTGTTTCAACATACCCGAGCATGTGGAGATTGCATACAATGGTTCCAAGATTCCAACATCTCCTTTGGTAATTTGCCCACCGGTCCCGTACGTTCTACCAAAGCAATTCCTTACCAATACAATGCAACCCCGATAAGATGGAAGGAGAAACCCCGCCTACACCCATTAATGTCAATATAATGTAAATCGGACGAGTAACGAGAAGTGGACGAGTTCATACCCAGCACCACCAAAACCGCAATTCTCGTTGTTAAACATAACCCAGTTAGCATATCTGCTGAGAATCCTACAACGATTCCCATTGCTAACCCAAGCACAAATATTGGTTCTACCGATGGAACCAACATCAACTCAGACTTTGAAGAAATACTAAAGCTGATCAAGAAAAGCGAGTATCGAGTCGTAGATCAATTGATGCAGACTCCTTCAAAGATTTCACACTGCCTTTAGTCCTTAACCAAGCTCACCGAGAAGCTTTGATGAGTATTAGACCAGCTTATGTGGATCACGATGTGACTATGCACCAATTTGAAGGATCGCTCCAATATAACAGCCTGCAACAATCTGAGTTTTAGTGATGAAGAACTTCCAGAAGAAGGGAAAGATCACAACTTGGCCTTGCACATCTCAATGATTTGCCAGTCAGATTCCCTGTCCCATGTATTGGTGGATACGGGTTCGTCTTTAAATGTAATGCCAAAACGACGCCGCCGCTTAGCTTACAAAGGAACGCCAATGAAGTTCAACGATATAGTAGTAAGAGCTTTCGATGGATCGAGAAAGTCAGTTATTGGGGAAGTTGATCTCCCGATGACAATTGGCCCTCACACTTTCAAAATTACTTTCCAAGTCATGGACGTACCAGCTGCATACAGTTGCTTGCTAGGAAGACCTTGGATCCACGATGCAGGAGCAGTAACTTCTACTCTCCATCAAAAATTAAAATTCACAGTCAACGGAAAGTTGGTGACTATTAGCGGTGAACAAGCTTTACTTGTAAGCCATCTATCCAGTTTCTCTTTCATCACCGCTAATGACATTGAAGGGGCACATCTCCCCGAACATCCATTAGAAGATGAATCTACCAACAAAAACAGATCATCTATCTCTTCATATAGAGAAACGGCACAAATGGTGAAAGACGACAATGCCCAAGGATGGGGACAAGTAATTAAACCTGTCAACAATGGAACAAAAGCCGGACTCGGGTTCACACCTGTATTCTCTCAGAATGAACCAAAAGAGGAAACACTTCCCCCGATCAAGGAGGTATTTCACAGTGGAGGTTTCTTAAACCCTGTTCCACAAGAAGTCAATGTTGTAACCATAGAAGAGGAGGAAGACAATCTATCCAAATCTGAAGAGTGGAGCACTTACTTGAATAGCCCTGAATATGTGTCTCAGGAGGAATCATATGCACCGACTGATCAATTCAAAGACATGTCCTTGCAGCAACATGAAAATCCACCAGTCCCTGCTGAAATTTGGGATACCTTGGGAGAACCAAGTGGAAAATATGACTACATGGTGAAATACACTGCGCCAGAAAGCTCGAAAATCCGGATCGAAGATATCCAACCCACAGGATGGGGTGATGACTTTGAATACCCTAGTCAATCAGAAGAGGAATACTCGTCTTCTCAAACTAATCAACAGATCGAGATCCCAAATGAAGATCTCTGCTTCAATACTTCTATGGAATTCACCAAGCCAGATCCTGGTTATCACTACATCAACATGATCACTGAAGATCAAGAGTACGACTCGGGATACGATCTAGAAAGTGTCGCCGACAATGAGTCTCTTCACTCAGAAGACTGGAAGGAACATCCCCAGTATTCAACACAAAGATCAACAGGAAGTACCCGTGCTATATCTCATACTTCCCGATCTGTTAATCAAGAAGATCGCTTTAGCAGCACAAAAGGCAAGGGCCATCGTCCAGAGTCTTCAAAGCCTGCTCAGCCAGCAACCAAAGTCTACTCAAGGGTTAAACCAAGCGGAAAATTACCCGAGTACCTCGACTTCCAAGGAATTCGTCACATCGAAACCCGCTGTTAGGACTAATGTTCATAACTCTAAGTAGTTTATTTTGCTTTTTGTTTTGAACTCGCGTTTCGCCCAAAGCGAAGAGATGTTTTATAGGGCTTTAGCTTTTAAATAATTTCTCTTTGTCTTGCCCAAGACAAATGAGTTTGTATTTTAGGGCCCTGTTCATATTGTGAAACATAAATAAAACGCGTTGTTTTGTTTCCACACTCTGTGTTTATTTTCATTTTTACCCTTTTCTGGAAATGATAATCCTAAAAAACACAGTAAAAAAAAAATCTTCAAAAAAAAAATCATAATGAAAAAAAATTAATCTGCATTAACTTTCAAAAAAAAAAAACTTTTTTAATCAAACATAAATCAAAATTGCAGATTAAACAAATGGACAAAACCATTGAAAGCAATAACTCTACGCTCTTTCTCAACTTTGAAATCCCCTGTGAATTCGCCGAAGAGGAAGTTGAAGAAGAGATCCCAGATGAAATTTCTCGACTACTTAAGCACGAGGAAAGGATCATTCAGCCTCACAAAGAACCTCTAGAAGCGATTAACTTGGGTTCTGAGGAAGATACAAAAGAAGTCAATATTGGAGCTTCACAACAACAAAGGTCAAAAGCAAACCGATAAGTCTTCTCAAAGAATATGTTGATGTGTTTGCTTGGTCTTACCAGGACATGTCGGGTTTGGATACCAGCATCGTGGAGCATCACTTGCCGTTAAGACCAGAATGTCCGCCAGTTAAGCAGAAACTGAGGAGAGTTCATCCCGAAATGGCTGAGAAAATCAAAAAGGAAGTTCAAAAGAAGCTCGACGCTGGTTTCCTTGTCACTTCTGAGTATCCTCAATGGCTAGCCAACATAGTACCTGTATCCAAGAAAGATGGAAAGGTCAGAATGTGTGTTGACTACCGGGATCTAAACAAAGCTAGTCCAAAAGACGATTTCCCGCTACCGCATATCGACATGCTAGTGGACAGCACTGCCAAATTCAATGTCTTTTCCTTCATGGATGGTTTCTCTGGTTATAATCGATCAGAATGGCTCCCGAAGACATGGAGAAGACATCTTCATCACGCCATGGGGCACTTTTTGCTACAAGGTAATGCCATTTGATTAAAGAATGCAGCAACTTACCAGAGGGCAATGACTACTCTCTTTCATGATATGATGCACAAAGAGATCGAAGTCTATGTAGACGACATGATAGCAAAGTCTGACACTGAAGAAGAGCATATAGACTATCTCTTAAAATTGTTTCAACGACTAAGGAAATTTCAGCTCCGCCTGAATCCTAACAAATGCACCTTTGGGGTAAGGTCAGGAAAACTCCTAGGTTTCATCGTCAGTCAAAGAGGTATTGAAGTTGACCCTGACAAAGTCAAGGCTATTCAGGAAATGCCTACACCACATACGGAAAAGCAAGTAAGAGGATTTCTCGGACGGTTGAATTACATCTCCAGATTTATCTCTCAAATGACTGCTACCTGTGGGCCGATATTCAAGCTTCTACGCAAAGATCAAAAGGTTGTGTGGACAGTCGATTGCCAAAAAGCATTTGACAGTATCAAGGAATACCTGTCAGAACCACCAATACTGATCCCTCCAGTTGAAGGAAGACCATTAATCTTATACCTTACCGTACTAGAAGAGTCCATGGGCCGCGTACTTGGACAACAAGATGACATTGGTAAGAAGGAGCATGCCATCTACTACCTGAGTAAGAAATTCACAGACTGTGAAACTCGCTACTCCATGCTCGAGAAAACATGTTGCGCTTTGGTATGGACTTCAAAACGTCTTCGCCAGTACATGATCAATCACACGACTTGGTTAATCTCCAAAATGGATCCGATCAAGTACGCCTTGAGAAGCCCGCTTAACCGGAGAATCGCCGATGGCAAATGCTACTATCCGAATATGACATCCAATACCGCGCCAGAAGCGTTAAAGGAAGCATTCTTGTCGATCACTGGCTTATCACCGCTCAACGAATACCAATCTCTCAAGTTCGACTCCCGATGAGGATGTTATGTACTTAAAGATGAAAGATTGTGACGAACCACTACACGGAGAAGGACCGATCCGTAATCCGATGGGGCCTAGTCTTCGATGGAGCCAGAATGTTTTTGGCAATGGAATTGGGGCAGTCATCATCACTCCCGAGGGTTCTCATATCCCGTTTTCCGCCAGATTGCTATTTGACTGTACCAACAACATAGCAGAATATGAAGCATGCATCATGGGTATCGAAGAAGCCATCGACTTGAGGATCAAGATCCTTGACATATATGGAGATTCAGACCTTGTGATCAACCAAATCAAAGACAAGTATGAAACTCGTCATCTTGGTCTAATTCCTTACAGGGATTATGCAAGACGATTGTTGACTTTCTTCAACACAGTAGAGCTGCATCATATCCCTCGAGATCAAAATCGAATGGCAGACGCCTTGGCTACTCTATCTTCCATGTTCAAAGTCAATGATTGGAATGATATGCCTAGAATTCGCATCAGACGCCTTGAAAGACCTGCATATGTGTTTGCAATGCCTTCGACGATAAGCCGTGGTTTCACGACATCAAGCGTTTCCTTCAAACACGAGAGTACCCACTTGGTGCCTCGTACAAAGATAAGAAAACTCTGAGGAGGCTTTCTAGGAATTTCTCATTGAACGGAGATGTGTTATACAAAAGGAACTTCGACATGGTTCTGCTCAGATGCGTCGACAGACAAGAAGCAGACATAATCATCCATGAAGTGCATGAAGGGTCCTTTGGAACCCATTCGAATGGGCATGCAATGTCCAGGAAAATCTTGAGAGCAGGATACTATTGGATAACGATGGAATCTGATTGCTGCAAACACGTCAAAAGATGTCACAAGTGCCAGATCTACGCAGATAAGATCCATGTGCCTCCGACTCTACTCAACGTTCTCTCCTCTCCGTGGCCTTTCTCCATGTGGGGCATCGACATGATTGGAATGATTGAACCAAAAGAGTCCAACGGACATCGCTTCATTCTAGTAGCCATTTACTACTTCACCAAATGGGTCGAAGCGGCATCCTACGCCAACGTTACCAGACAAGTGGTTGTAAGGTTCATCAAGAACAACCTCATTTGCCGATATGGAATTCCAAGTAAGATCATTACAGACAATGGATCTAACTTGAACAACAAAATGATGAAAGAACTGTGTGAGGAATTCAAGATCGAGCATCATAACTCGTCTCCTTACCGGCCAAAGATGAACGGCGTCGTTGAAGCAGCCAAGAAGAACATCAAAAAGATCGTCCAAAAAATGGTCGTCACTTACAAAGACTGGCACGAAATGCTGCCATTTGCTCTGCATGGATATCGTACTTCAGTACGTACCTCAACAGGGGCAACTCCTTTTTCTCTAGTATACGGTATGGAAGCAGTGCTCCCCGTAGAAGTCGAGATTCCATCAATGAGAGTTCTCATGGAAACTAAGCTATCTGAGGCCGAATGGTGTCAAAGCAGATACGACCAACTAAACTTAATCGAAGAAAAGCGCCTGACCGCTCTGTGTCACGGACAACTCTATCAAAGAAGGATGAAGAAAGCTTTCGACAAAAAGGTCCGACCTCGTGAATTCCGAGAAGGCGACCTCGTGCTTAAAAAGATTCTGTCTTTTCAAACAGATTCTAGGGGCATATGGACTCCTAATTACGAAGGCCCATACATCGTCAAGAGAAGCTTCTCTTGCGGTGCTATGACTCTCACAACCATGGACGGTGATGAACTCCCGTATCCTGTGAATGCTGACGCAGTCAAAAAATACTTTGTCTAAAAAAACAAAAGAACAGCTCGGTAAGTCGAAAACCCGAAAAGGGCGGCTTAGGCAAAAATGAGCGTCTTGGTGGATTGAAAACCTGAAAAGGCGATCCAGGCAAAAATTAGAGACAATAAACAGAAATTATCCTGATAGATTGAAAACCTGAAAAGGTGATCTAGGCAAAAACAAGGATACAAAATGACAAAGTAACAGCATCAGTCTGTATTTTGTCCACATGAAGAATCTTCCATCGACGGATCTTCAATCAACTTTTCTAAAGCAACAAGCACAGTTGGAATTCAAAGTTGTTAGGGATAGTAGCGGTTATTTGCTTTCAATGTAGCCTTTTCCCAATAAATTATCATTTCCAACTTTTGTAAATAGTCCATGGAATCACGCCTTTGGCTGATTACCATTCTATCAATAAATTTGAGCCTTGTGCCTTTTGTTTGCAATTCCTACTTTATTCTGTTTTGCAAAATAACGCTTTTTATTGTGAAAATCACTTTTGAAACTAAAATGTTTTAAATGAATTTTTACTTCAAAAATTTTGAAACAAAAGCAAAAATTTTCCTTTGAACTATGAACGCGGAAATAACTTCAACAGTTTCTCCATGGGTGTTTTGATCTCCGAAGGATAAAACAACTGCTACAGCAGTCTTCTCCTCAGCAGAAATCATCAAAGGACGGTATTCTTATCCAAAAAGAATCCCCAACTGAGTTGCCAATGAAGTGCCTTTCTCTGAAAGTTTAAAACATGCAACTCAAATTTTTCATTAGTGAACATCTGCACCATTGCTGCAATTTTCACCAAGTATTTGTTCGAACTGTGACGCGGTCCTTTTCCCAAATACCTCTTTAGTGTCTTTGTCAAAGTATTGTTAGCATGCATATAACATTCATGACATTCATACATAATAGCATCATTCATTGCATTTTTTGCATCTCTCAAAATGTTTGCTTCCAAATCACTGGTATAAATCATACTTACTCATACGAGTACAAGTCTGTCCCCAGTAGAATATCTCCCAAAAAAAGATACATTTTTCTTTTTTCCCCAACGGAGTATTCCCAAACAGAAAGGATACGTCTTCCTTTTCCCCCGGCAAAGTCCCCAAGCAGAGAAATACATTTTCCTCTCTCTATCACATTCGCCAACTGAGATTATTCCTCATTGGGAAACAATGTCTTGATTGACTTCTTTCTTTCCAGTTCATTCCTGGATAGAACACTGTCTGTTATTCACAAAGCTGAGTACACAGCAACCTCATTTCTCAAGATTTACCTTGTTATAGTTATCACTTCGCTGATAATTGGTAACATCTTCAGAATTCATTACCATAAACTATCACAGGGCTGATAATTGGTAATATCATTTCCACTTACCTTAAACATTGTCACAAGGCTGACAGAAGGTAATCTTTCTGTTTCCAAAGTGAAACAAACATTCACATGTTTTGTGAATCATTCTTTCCCCAGCAGGGACGTATTCACAAATTTCCCTTCACTGTGTCATTTCTTTGATATCCTTTAGGGTAAAACTTTTTGCAATCATTTTGCATCATCCGCATCTTTTGGTATCTTAGGTCCAAATTTTGCGTATTCTGATATTTAAGTCTCTTTACACCTATCAAAACGAAGATATTCATCTTCCTCTCTCAGGTTAAAGAAACTTAAATAGGGGCATCTGTCATACCCCAAATTTTGAGTTTCACTTTGAATTGACTGTAGGTGAACTTGGCTAGATTAATTGGAAAGGATTCAAGGCAAGCAGGCTATCATCACAGCTTCCATACATGCCGATGAAGCTCAAATGATCAAGAAACAGCAACTGGAAACACTCTAGCATCGATTTCGATTCTCATTTTTCCAGGTTAGAACACGAAACTGATTCTCATAATTCTTTGAACCAATTGAAAAAAACTCTTGGCCATTCTTTTTCTGCACTAATAACGATCATAAACCCTCAATAAAATCAAAGAATCATAAACTGTGCATCATTTAATTTGATTTCTTAGTTTTAGGGTTCATCACGATTTCCAGAAATCCAAACATGATAGACTTAAAATAAATGAAATTAACAAACACCAGCATGTTCGTGATGAAAAACCGATCAAGTTTGATTTTTACATCACTCAATTTCATGGAGAAACGAAGATTTTAGATCAAGTTTGGCAAACTGAAAATCAAAAACACGAAGAACCATTCGCGCGTGTTCTTCATCTGTTCTTCATTTCAAATTTTCAAATAGTCCAATCTTATATCAACGCGTGTTCCTGATCCACTAACACTCCAGCGCGTTTGGCCTAGTGGTTGTCTGCTTGCCTTTAGTTCACTTTGCCACGTGCCCCACCTCAATGGTCATGGGTTCAACACCCATCAGGACAACTTTCATCTGATTAAATTTTAATCGATCCGAAAACGACGTTCTGAACACTTTTCAAACCTCCTTAAAAGGTGAATTTTTCAAGTTTTCGACTTCCGATTTTTTTCAAAACTTTTCATAAATGAACCTCACATTTCAAAACATTTTCAAAATCATTTTTTCAAAACATTTCATCAAACTTGCATCTTTTACCATGATCAATCCGATTTAAAACGATAAAACTGATTTCGTCTTCTCTCGAATTTCTCGATCGATCATGGGCCACCCTTATGGTGTAAGTCCCAACCCTCCTATGTACATCCATTTTCTCTCAGACATAAATACTGTTTGTGTACATATTCACTTCCTTGTACACAATTCCAAACTTGTGAATACCTTACGCGCTTCAAACGCTCGCTCACGACACTTGTTTATATTTCATAAATCAGAATAAACATCATGCATTGTTTATATTTCCTTCATAAACTCCCGTGAATACATATCACACACACACACACACTGTTTATACAAACCGTCTAATAATAACATAACAATTAGACTAATCAATAGGTTCCGTAGTTTAGCCTGGCTTCATACAAGACAACTCATCCCCAGTTGAGTTTAGCCTCATTGGGCTTCATACAAGACAATCCATTCTCAAAGATGAGTTAAATCTGGGCTTCATACAAAATATTTATCTCCAACAGAGTTTAGCCTTCTCTTGGCTTTGTACAAAGAAACTCTCCCACGTAGTTTAGCCTCCGCTTAGGCTTCATATAAGACAAACACTCCCTGCTGAGTCGCCTCCCTGGGCTTCGCTCAAAAGAACCTCTTGAGTTTAGCCTCGGGCATCATACAATGAAAGAGATAGGACATCTCTTAATGCCTCCTATTGGGCTTCCAATACAAAGAATCACCCGCTAAGATAGAACCCCGAAAGGATGGTTTCCGTGAAATCACTTTCAAATCCCCCAGAGTAAAATTTCCTTGAAATTGCTCTTATTCAAAAGGATGGCTTTCGGTGAAATCCCTTCAAGCCAAAGCCATCCATACCCTATAGCTTCCTCTTGAGCTTCATACAAGGACCCTTGATGACCCTCGATGACCCTAATGCCTCCTCTGGCTAACAATACAAGGACCCATGGGCTTCTTAAAAGCATCCCTTTAATCCAATCAATTTCTCCTTGAGATTTAGACATCTATCATCTCTATGGAAGAAGTATCTCATCTATCACATCACATACAGTCAAAAACTTTTCAAACTTTTTTTCATAAACTGTTTTCAAACAAAAACATCTCTAAATTGTAAGTGGTAACGCTTGTACACTCAAGCAAAACACCCAATACTTACAGTTAAAAGATTCAATCATCTTTTCAAACATCTTTCTTAAACATGTAAGTGGTAACGCTTGTACACTCAAGCAAAACACCTGTAACTTACGATGAAAGATTTCAATCATTCAAACTTTTTTAAAATGTATGTGATGAAATAGATTAGATACATTTTTCATTAAGATGACATTTGTCTGTCTCTTACTAACATCCCGTTGCTTTCCACTAGCACAAGTGGGAACTACGATTGCTCTGACTTTCTCAACATCCTTTTGAGAATACGTAGGCACAAGGTCTCATCCTTGCCGAGCAAATTTCTTTCTCTCTCAGACCAAACAAACATAGAACCCTGTAGATCCGAGCTACAAATGCTCTGATTCCCACTAGGGGATATGTATGCAGAAGATCCACAGAGATCTTTGCGAGCACAATAAAAACAAACATTAGAATCCCACATAATCTACTGTTTCTTAAAATCCAAAGGAGAAACTTTCCCAATCATAGAAATAGCAATTAAAACACACAAACATATCAAACATATTCATATATAAAGCTGTAGATAACTACATATATTTAGGGTGCTCCATCTATTCCCTTTATATAACAATCCCCCTTATTCAGAATCTCCCCAATGCGTTACGTCTAGTTTGCGCTAGTCGGTACGCATACCAATATCAATTGAGGGTATTTCAGCTTTCCCATTTTTCATAAATCATTAAATCATATTTCTTGTGTTGAAAATAATAAAGCTTGATGCTCGCGGCATCTTTATAAACAAATCAAAAGATTTAAATCGTTGCGTGCCAGAAGATCCGAACTCACGTTCGCATCCTCAGGCGCGTCACCTCTTAACGCGAACAGTAATACAACTCCCATCCTCTTTGAACATCAAACTAATAGTGTTGTGTTTATGTCTACCTTTAATAATGGCATGGAAATAATGATTATTCCCATCACCCTGCCTAATCCAGTTAATTTTAGACTTTTGACAAAGATCACAATCCTCCAACTCATTAAGGTGAAGAAGCTGAGCAATTTTATCTTTGACCCTGTTAATTTTTTCCACATTAAATCTGACAGTACACAGCTCCTCATGGGCTTACTACAAATCCTGTTTGGAATCTTCAATCCTCTCACTTAAGCCATTGAGAGGGAAACTAATCTTCCTTAAAACAGGTTTGAGCCTGCTGAGCTTGATCCAGACCCTATACATAGGGTTACCAAGCACACCTAATCTCCAATGCTTCGCAACTTCCTCCTGAAAACCATGCATTTCATCCACACTATTCATGTACTTAAATCTGCCCCTGATACTGTTATTATGATCCTTGCATCTGAGATAAAGCATAGCATGGTCAGAGATGCTATGAGCCATAATACTAAGAGTAGAATCACTATGAAGTTGAATCCAATTGAGATTGCCCAGGAACCTATAATTTCTCGAATAAATAGTATTATCAGCTTGCTTGTTGGATCAGGTAAAGAAATCCCCATATGTATTCATTTCGTACAAACCAATTTTATCCATCATTTCCCTCAGATCAATGTACTCAGCCTCAGTGAAATTTCTACCACCAACTCTATCTTGAGCGTTTAACACATTATTGAAATCACCCAAGAGACACCAGGGTTCAATATTCTGGACTCTCAGATTTTCAATATCATGCCACAATTGTCTTCTGTCTTCTAAATGGTTTAGAGCATAAATGGCAGTGCACCAAAATAAGAACTCTCCATTCAGACTATAGATACCACAGTGAAGAAGTTGAGCAGTGTTGCTAACCTGTTTGGCCATAACTTTATTATCATCCCAGATGAACCAAAATCTCCCATTCTCATGCTTATCATAGTTATCCAGATACAGCATCTGCAAATTAAATTTATTCCTGACATTATGACTCTTATTCTGTTTGATTCGAGTTTCAAGCAAAATAATAATGGATGAGTTGAGACTTTTGAGACGAGAACTTATCTTTATAGTCTTACCAACCTTATTAAGTCCCCTTATGTTCCAAGAAATCATCATGGGACTTTGTCTTGCACCACTAGAGAATCATTCAAAATTCCTAGTAGGCCAAAACCATTAGAACACTGCAACTTTCATGTATCAGTAGTTGGCTTCTTCCCTATGTATGCAGTACCCTTTCTTCCAGTTTTTTGCACTGTGGTCCAATAAGAGGGAGGATCCTCTAGAGTAGTGATCAATTATGCTGCTTGTGTGCTTGTATCCCCTATTTCATGCTCAGCAATCTGCATAGTAGGCTTAGGCATCCATATTTTTTCCTTTCTGACCTGAGGTTTTTCGCATATATGATCAAACTTTTTGCACTTTCCATAATATTTTGGTTTCCACTCATACTCAACTGTTTGAATTAGCTTATTTCCTTCATTATCAAAAATGGTTATTTCCTTAGGCATCTCTTGAGTGATATCAACTTCAACAAGCATCCTTGCATAAGAAATTCTCAGTCTTTGGGTTGTACATTCATCAGTCACTAAAGGCTTTCCCAATATGCTTCCAATTTTCCCCATGGTTTTCGAACCCCACAGATACAAAGGCAACTAAGGTAGTTTAATCCAAATAGGGATCGTTCTCAACATGTCTCTCTTAAGATTAAACTCAAGGGTCCAATCTCTCAGCAACATTGTCATGTTCATAATAGTGTAAGGCCCCTTAGACAAGATTTCATCCTTATCTTGGAAAGAATGAAACCTCATAATGAAGTAACCTTCTTCGTTATAAAAAAGATCAGGCAATTTAACAGAATTCCAGTTCTTCTCCATAAATTGCTTGACAGAGTGCATACTTAAATCACGCCCTATGACATACATAATCAAAGCTGACTCCCAGTATTTAAGCTCTCCAACAATGTCTTCAGGTTCAATTGCAACGATTGGTTAACCATTCACAATCTTCGGGGCAAAAAACTCAAGCGCCATCCCATTTTCTGGATTTCGATTTCCGCTAATCACATTCATCCATAATTTTCGTGGTACCACACCTTCCATCTTCTTCTCGATGCTATCTTGGGGTTCATTGCAATCGGAGGGTTTATTAAGGTAACTAGAGTTTCATCATGAGTGCCTTCTTCTAAGCTTAAATAATCCTCAACAATAACTTCAGGGTGTTCATTGTTCAAACTCGCTTCAACAGGAGGTCGGTGGTTGTCTCGAGTGGCGCTAACGGTGGCACCGAGTTTTGGCCGCCTGCCTTCTTCCTCTCTTATCCCTATTATTATGTTTATTGTTATTCAAGTCATAACAATAAAATTAAACAAAAAAATTAAATTTTGATTATAGTATAAACCTTTTGTCTCAAAAGTGTTGAAAAAGGGAAAACAATGAAAAAAATTATTTGGTGTAGTTTAAACTTTAAAAATAAAGTCAATTACTTAAAAAACAATTAGTATTATTATTGAATGTAGTATAATCCGTAATAGACTATTAATTTAAAAAAGATAAATAATATGATACAAACACACGACAACTTATTTAGAAAAGTAGTAAGAAACGTATGGAATATGAAAATGATATGATGAAAGAACATTAGCTTTGGTGTGATTTCTAGGTTTATTATTATGACAGTTTCCTACTTGCAATGACCTTTTCATAAGTCACCTAATTAAAATTAATAGCGATACTTTAAAAATTCATGTTAAAGTGGACCTCACTCTTCTTGTAGTTGGAAAATATGGATCAAATGCTCATTGGTACAAAATTCATTATAAATGTGTATATTGAATGGCAATTGAATTTATTAAAATAAAATTATTCATATATATATATATATATATATATATATATATATATATATATATATATATATATATATATATATATATATATATATATATATATATATATATATGGATTCAATTCATTCCCATATTTTGATGATCCAATGAATTTATTTTATATTATTTTTTAAATTTAATAAATTTATCTTTTTTAAAATTAATAAAAATTTAATTTTTTTCAAAAATTAAAGAAAACGATGTTACTCAGAATTTCGAAAAAAAATATATTTTTTGAAAAATTGAAAAATCAATTTTTTTTAAAGTTGAGTTTTCAAAAAATCGAGTTTTTTCAAATATTGAAAAATTGAGTTCTTTTCGGAAAATCAAAAAATCGAGTTTTTTTCTAAAAGTTGATATTTTTCGAAAAATCAAAAGTCAAATTTTTTTGGAAAATAATAAAATCAAGTTTTTTTTCAAAAAGTTTAGATTTTTCGGAAAATCAATACAAAAAATGGAGTTTTTCAAAAAATTGAAATATTGAGTTTTTTTCAGATAATCGAAAAAAAATGAGTTTTTTGTAAAATCGAAAAAATAATCGATTTTCTTTTCAGAAAATTGAATCGAGTTTCTTTTCAGAATATCGAAAAAAAACGGGTTTTTTTAGAAAAATCGAAAATTTGAGCTTTTATAGAAAATAAAATAAATTAAGTTTTTAAATAAAATAGAAATAGCGAGTTTTTTCTGAAAATCGAAAAACCGAGTTTTTCCTAAAATAAAAAATCGAGTTTTTCAAAAATAAAAATAGTTTTTTCGAAAATCGAAAAAATCGAGTTTTTAGGAAAATCGATTTTTCTTAAAATAGAAAAATCAAGTTTTTTTAGAAAATCGAAAAAATTGAGTTTTTTCCGAAAAAATGTAAATCGAATTTTTTCAGAAAATCGAGTTTTTTTTTTAAATTTCCGAAAAATCGAGTTATTTGTGTTGTATTTAATATATATTTTAATTTCTTCAAAAAAGATACATGTTTATTTTCAATCCATATTAATTAAATGAGTGGAATATGATAATTTAATTGAGTTCCTTCTTGTATTGAACAACTTTTAATTAATAAAATAAACTAAATTAGTTTATATAGAAGAAAAAAAGACTTCGATTATGATTGAGAGAGAAAAGGAATATAATTAAATGAGGAATTAAACGTTTTGTAACGAAAGAAAAGAAATTTAAAACACCACCAAAAATAAATAGCGCCACAAATAAAACTTTAAATAGAATAAAACTGTTATAGAAGGAATTATTTTAATAAAATAGGAGATTAAGAATATTAAAATAATTGCAAAGATAATATCCAAAGTAACATTGTGTCAATGTTAACGCGTAGAGATTATACGGTTAACATTTTTCTCTTAAGTTACTTCAAGTTAGTATTAAATTAAAAATCACAATAACGCAGAAGTTATAAAACAATTGTAAAACTATAATGAATAGAAAATAAGTTACATAAAACATATACTTGTATTTATATATAATTACAGATAAATTTTATAGATAAATATACATAATAGATTTATTTTTGTTCTATATATATCCTCGAAACTAGTTTTAACCATAACATTTATTTTCTTATTTTGATTTTGAAGCAATTCGAAATGGCTAAGTATTCTTTCATGCTAATCATCTTTCTTGTCTTCATTCTTTCAGGTATATGATTTTTATTTCAATGACAACAATGAATAAAAATTTCATTCAAAAGAACTATTAATATTACAAATTTTAAGTCAAATGTTTAAATTTTAGATATCATCTCATATTTAAATATTAATATTCACAATTTTTCAAGTAAAATTATAATTTTAGGGTATCCTAATAATATTTGCAATTTATTAAATATAATTTTTCTAACTATTTTTATTTTTACAATTATTTTTTTATGGTAATGATAGTCTTTTTCTTTTATAGTGGTATCAATGACAAATGGTGCAATAAATCAGCAAAAAGAATGTTTTAAAAGTCGTCCAGGAGAATGCAACCTTGAAGCGTGTGGAGCATGGTGCTATCGAACTTATAAGGGTTATGGAACTTGTATACAGGGTGGTACAGATCCCATGAATCCTATTTATATATGTCTTTGTAGATATATTTGTTCGGACTAGAACACGAAATATTACATTTAGATTTATTTTAATCATAGAACCATAACTAAATAAAGTTGATAAATTTTAGACAGTTCAATTTTTAAAGTTTAGTAAAGTGTTTATTATGTTTATTGTCATTCAAGTCATATCAATAAAATTAAATAAAAATTAAATTTTGATTATAGTATAAACCTTTTGTCTCAAAAGCGTTGATAAAAAAAAACATAAAAAAGTTTATTTGGTTTAGTTTAAACTTTAAAATAAATTCAATTACTTAAAAAAACAATTAATGTAATTATCGAATGTAGTATAATCCGAAATAGACTTTATTAATTTAAAAAAGATAAATAATATGATACAAACACACGACAACTTATTTAGAAAAGTAGTAAGAAACGTATGGAATGTGAAAATGATATGATGAAAGAACATTAGCTTTGGTGTGATTTCTAGGTTTATTATTATGAGAGTTTCCTATTTGCAATGACCTTTTTCATAAGTCACCTAATTAAAATTAATAGCGATACTTTAAAAATTCAATGTTAAAGTGGACCTCACTCTTCTTGTAGTTGGAAAAATATGGATCAATGCTCATTGGTACAAAATTCATTATAAATGTGTATATAGGAATGACAATTAAATTTATTAAAATAAAATTCATCCGATTTATTAATTAAACAATTTATCTAATCTATCTATTAAATATAAAGTAATTTAATAGATAGATATATATATATATATATATATATATATATATATATATATATATATATATATATATATATATATATATATATATATATATATATATATATATATATATGGATTCAAAACTCAATCAATTTAATTCCATTTATTTATACTATAATCAAAATTTAATTCTTTATTTAATTTTATTGATATGAGTTGAATAAAATTCAAAAGTGTTAGACAAAATTGGTTTCGAGTCTTTTTTGAAATACAAAAAATTTGTGTTGCTATTTAGACAAAATTGGATATTTTCAGTGTTTCTGAATAAAAAATCGGCTACCTCACTGTTGTACGTCTCACCATTGAAATGTACAGTGATAATATATTGTGGTACAGATGACATTTTTTTTGGGTTTGAGTGTTTGAAATTTGAATGCATGCAGAATAGGGTGGCAGCTAGGTGCCACCCTATTCTGGATGCATTCAACCTGCCACCTAGCTGACCCTAGTTGCAGCCTAGCCTGTCACAAGTCATCTTGAATGGCGCCATAGTTCATAAATAGGGAGGAGGCGTCAACCCACTTGGCTCCTCCATGCCAAGTGGCATGCATGCATGCGAGGCCCCAACCACCTCATTTATTCCTCTCTTCCCTGAATCGCCTATAAATATGGCTTCTCATTTGTGTTTTTTCCATCACCACTCTTCACTCTACCTCTATCTCTAATACAATTCTCTCATTCTCATATCATCAGTAGAAATTTCAATCATGAGTCTTTTGACGTTAGGAGAATCTCACCGAGGAACAAGGGCAAACATTGCAACCTATGTAAGTTTTGTTCGTTATATTCTTATTTTTTCTTACATTCTTTTTTTGTTGTGTTTTTATTATTGTTTACACTTTCTTACACAATTTATTTTCACATTATATATAGGACACGAAAAAATTTAGATGCCGCTCACATCATTATGTTGTTCCTGATCCATTCATCGTTTCATACCTTGTACGTGCCGGTTTTGGAGATGTTATTAAAATCTCCAACTACACAATCGATTCAAAGTTTATTCTTGCATTGTGCGAAAAGTGGAGACCCGAGACACATACATTTCATCTGCCTATAGGTGACTGTACCGTCACACTAGAGGACGTTTACATGTTGATGGGTCTTCCTATCAATGGTAAGGCGGTTAATGGTCCAGTCCAATAAGCAAACACTCTATGCGAGGAGTTGTTCGGTAGAGATATGGTGGAAGGTCCTAGTGCAAGAGGCCAAGGTATATTTTTATCCACACTTAGAGAGCATTATTATTCCCTTGGTTTGAACGAAAATTCCACCGAGGAAGAAAAAATTATAAAAACAAGAAACTATATAGTGTTATGTTTGGGAGTTTATTATTCCCCGAAAGTACAGGAAATAGTATAAATTTGATGTACTTGAGTTTACTTCGGGACGTGGATAAGATAGGAAAATGTAGTTGGGGTTCCGCTGTTTTGCCCTATACAGCTTCCAGAACGTAAGAAAGACACATCAACTTTTAATGGATGTGCTTTCTTACTTCAAACATGGGGTTGGTGGTGAATGCAATCACTTAATCCCGTCAACGACTTACCGTTCAGTTTTCCATACGCAACAAAGTAAGTACATTGCTTATTTATTAAAATATTTATATCTTTCGTATATATAAAATCCTAATATATTAAATGTTAATTCATATAGGTTTAGCGTAACGGGCATGGATTACGGAAAGAAGTCGAGACACAATGTTCTCCTATATCGTAATCTAATAGACCACCGCAAGAATCGATGTACATAATTTCGATTAACACCAACTAATTTTAACTTTAACATATATTATTTTAAAATTTATCATTAATCTTCATTTTTTATCAACAGATTACATGAAGACCGTATTTGGGTTTGGACCATGTACCCAATCATGATGATGTAGAGGTTTGATCCAAGACCGCAATCATACGGTTTAACATTGTGGAAATGCACCACAATGACCGTGAAGATGCAGTTCGGTATGTTCCAAGACATACCACGCGCTCCGATACGTTTGGATCCTTAGCATCTTAGAAGGGTCGATGCCCAATGGGGATATGATAATTGGAGAAATTTTGCCAGGGAGTATTGTAGGATGTGGAAAAACTGAGCAGACCATATCTTACAATTTCCTTACTTAAGATGACGAGATTATGCAACACTCGTCAATACATTGCTTGGTACCGATCAGTGACAAATCCAGAAATGCATGTTTCTCACCCCCTCTATTTGGTCGACCCTTGCACCCAGTGGGGGCAACCTTCAGAGCCACAACAACAACAACCGCGACAACACTACCGCCAACAACAACCTCGACAACAATACCAACAACAACCTCGGCACCACCACCACCAACAACAACCACACCAACAATACCAACAACCACCCCAACAACACTACTAACAACATATCCAACATCCATCAACCTCCCGTCAACTAACCCGACAACACAGAACCACCAACACTGAATCCCAACCTCAACCCCAACCTCAACCTGATTACCAACCCAACCAAATGTTCGACCCACAATTCCAATACTCACATATGCCACACACCCAAGTACAATACACCGAACAAAGAGCATATGTCCAACCCTCCTATATGGGCCCATCAACATCTCACCTCAGCCCAGACCCTGCCTTCCCTGAGGAATATTCCTCAACCAACCCAACATACCACCAACCATCGTCGTACCAAACCCCCCATCATTCATATGGGTACGAGACTCCAAACAGCCAATTTCCTTTTTACCCCACTCATTCACAATCCACATATACGGATGACGATTGCTATAGTCCCCAAACGGAACCTAACCCCCCACCACAACGACAAAGCTATGAGAACATGGGAACACGTTTATACGAAAGTGGTACAACAAGCAATGCACATCCTTAGGTATTCATGCATCCTGATCGAATTCACTACGAGCAGCCATCAACCCATGATCAGGTGTCATCGACCCAACAACAGCCGGATCTAGAACCTCGCATCAGACGAGTTAGGAGAGGACGCGCATGTGGAACCCGTGGTCATCTACATGTCCCGGGTCGCCGGGAATAAACTTATGTAATCGCTATTCGTTGTAATGATAATTTATAATACAAGTTTTATTTCACAACATTGTCATGCACTTTAATTTAAATTGAAAAAAAAAATATTTTTTTTTAATCTAATACGCATAGGCGCCATCTCAGATGGCTTTTCCCATGTGATTTACACATAGGCGCCATTTGAGATGGCTTTTAGAAAAAAATACAATGAGGCGCCATGTTGGTTGGCTCCTGCTTGTTAAAAATCAATGCAAGAGCCATCTGAGATGACTCCTGCTTGTATATGAAACCTGAAAGTTGGTTATTTGCGTAAAAATTTTCAAAAGTTGGTTATTTACGTTTTTTTTTAATAATTGGTTATTACAAAAAAAATTCTCCAATGAATTTATTTTATATTATATTTTAAATTCAATAAATTTATCTTTTTTAAAATTAATAAAAATTTAATTTTTTTAAAATAAACAAAATGATTTTACTCAAAATTTCGAAAAATTAAATATTTTGAAAAATCGAAAAAAAATTGAGTTTTTTAGAAAAATTGAAAAATCGAGTTTTTCGAATATTGAAAAATTGAGTTCTTTTTCGACAATCGAAAATCGAGTATTTTTTTCTAAAAGTTGATATTTTTCGGAAAATCAAAAGTCTTTTTTCTGGAAAATAATAAAATCAAGTTTTTTTTCGAAAAGTTGAGATTTTTCGGAAAATCAATACAACAAATGGAGTTTTTCAAAAAATTGAAATATTGAGTTTTTTCAAAAAATAAAAAAACAAGTTTTTTGTAAAATCGAAAAAATAATCAAATTTTATTTCAAAAAATCGAAATATCGAGTATTTTTTCCAGAAAATCGAAAAAAAACAAGTTTTTTTAGGAAAATCGAAAATTCGAGTTTTATTAGAAAATAAAAAAAAAGAGTTTTTAAATAAAATAGAAACATCGAGTTTTTTCGGAAAATTAAAAAATTGAGTTTTTCATAAAATCGAAAAAAATTGAGTTTTTTCGGAAATACAAAAACTTTAGTTTTTTTCAAAAAATCAAAAAAATTTAATTTATTCGAAAAATCGAAATATCAAGTTTTTTGGGTTCGAAAAATTAAGTTTATTTAGAAAATCAAAAAAATTGAGCTTTTCGAGAAAAATGTAAATCAAGTTTTTTTTTCCGAAAAATCTAGTTGTTTACTTTAGGGGAATAAAAAAACACGACTTTTTTCAAAAAAAACAAAAAATTGAGTTTTTTTGAAAAATTAGAAGATTGGGTTTTTCCGAAAATGCAAAAAATCGAATTTATTCTTTTTATGTATTATTTCACAATTGATATATATATATATATATATATATATATATATATACACACACACACACACACACACACACACACACAGAGAGAGAGAGAGAGAGAGAGAGAGAGAGAGAGAGAGAGAGAGAGAGAGAGAGAGAGAGAGATTAATTGAGGAGAAAGTATTATGTAATATTATGTATTATTTCACAATGGCATTGTTCAAATCATTACATGAGAGAGAGTATTTATATAATGTCCACAAAAACACAACAAAACAACAACTAACAAAACTGCCACTGACAGCAGTGCAGAAAAACAAAAACACGAAGTTGAAACTAGTTTCTCCAAATGTAGAAACCGATTTTCTCTTCGAAACACAGTTTTTATGCTTCAGCAAAACAACTTATCCACTTAAGTTGTTTCCAAAACAGCTTCTTAAGCTTCCAATTTACACTTGACTTATACTCAACGTTCAACAAACCATCTTAAGTCAAGTGCTCCACATACCTCAAGCTCAATTTCTTCACAAGCCTCTTGAACACTTTATTTGTCACCGCCTTTGTCAACAAATCTGCAAGTTTTTCGTCACTTCGACAATGAGACACTGAGCTAGATTTATTTGTCCTTCACACACTAGCTCCCTTAAGTAATGGAACATCATCTCTATGCGCTTGCTCCTCCCATGTGTTATAGGATTCCTTGCAAGGTTGATAGCTCAGAGGTTGTCAACAAAGAGTGTGACAGCTTTTACCTTAATGTTGTCCAACTCTTTAAGTAGATTCATTATCCACACATCTTGACATATACACATTGGCGCAACGATATACTCGGCCTCACAAGAAGAGAGTGTCAGCACGGGTTCCTTCTTAGAGCAGCAAGAGATTGGGGCTCCTCCGAACATAAAGATATAACCATTCGTAGACTTTCGATCATCTTTATCTCCACACCAATTGGAATATGTATAACCGAGTAACTCGCACATGCTTCCCGTATCAGCTGTGGGAACGAGAATTCCGCAGACAATAGTACCTTTAATGTAACGAATGATCCTCTTAAATACTTCCAAATGAGACACCTTTGGTCTCTCCATGAATCTACTAGTAATACCGACACTAAATGTCAAATTTGGTCGCCAGATGCACAGTAACGAACGATCCAATCAACCTCCTATATTGAGTTGGATCAACATCACCTTCATCTTCATTCTTGGACAGCTGCAACCTTGGTTCCATTGGTGTATTGGAAGCATTACAATGGTCCATATCACACCTCTTTAATATCTCAAGGGCATACTTTCTTTGATGCATGCGAAGTCCTATTTTTGACTTATGGAACTATTGTTAAGGACCAAATTATAGTTATTTTGTACATGATTTTGTGGTCCTTAACAATGCCTTTTTATATAATTAGTATTATTTATTCTAGTATTTTGGTTCAATTAGGTTTTTATTTAGTTTTTGTTCATAATATATTATTTAACTTATATTACTTTTAATTGTAGGATTTTATTGACTAATTCTCCCAAGCTTGGATTCAAGAGCACTTGAAGAGCTTTAGGATGATTCTTTTGAAGATATTTTTGGATGAAGGAGCATGCTGTGTCGCGCCAGCATGTTCCAAGATGAGCGCCAGGCTTAACCGGCTTAGCGGTCCAGAAATCGTAAAAAGGACAGACCCATGCTTTCACCTTTTGGCCACCAACCCATCACTTCCAGCTGACTTTTTGGCTTGTAAAAGGGTGAAGCTTCACTTCATCATCATAATCTTTCATCTTTGTAAAATTAGGCAAGAAGTTGTAAAGAAAACCATAGCTTTTCTTCTTGATTTTCTTGATGTTCATCATTTCTACCAACAATCTTGAGAGCAAAGAAACCATGGAAATGAGTGGCTAAGCTCTTTTTGTGTCAAGATTAGAGGTAGTTGATTTATATAGTATGTATTTCTTTTAATCCATTTGTGTATGAACATGGTTGATGATTAATATAGTTGAATATCTTTGTTCTTCATCTTTATGCTTGAGTCTTGCTTGAAAAGAATACTTAAAAGTAGACATAGGATATTCATCCACTAATGAACAAATGCTAGGATAGATTTGTGTGTTAGTGTTTACAAAATATTGAACTTAATGCTTATCATGTCAATAGTTGACTGAGGATCATGCAAAGATTAACATGATAACATTCACAATCTTGGTGGGAAATCTACAAGATTGAGAGGATATGTATTTATAGAAATCATCTACTATGTTCATCACTTGATTAATTGAATATGTATGAAACTAGATCAATGAAACTAATCTTGACATGCTTCTATAATTTGAAAACAATCTCAACTCTCTTTAATCCAAACCATAACTCTCTTTGAAAGAATTAATTTAGTTATTTGTTTGAAACTCACGTACTAGTAGAGTAGATAACAAACCTTTGGTTACATAATCTTAAAATACACTTTCCTATTGAAAGACTACAATATACACCAATCCCTGTGGAATCGATAATTAAAAATACTTGTTTACGGAAAAATCCTACAACAAAATGGCGCCCGGGATTACGTTGATGTTGTTAGTATAGCAATAGTTGTGTGTTTTAAGACATTTTCTACTAATCTCTTTGTTTCTTTTGTGTGGCTAGACTTTTCAGAATTAGTTTATGCGGAAGTATTCCGCCGACCAACTCCTTTTCGATCCCGAAATTGAAAGGACGGCTAGAAGACTTAGTAGTAGTGCTAAAAGAAGAAAAAGACAAGCTAGGCAAAGGCAAGAAAGAGGAGAAAGAGGAGAAACATCTACTTCTTCAACACTACCCGTGTTAGGAGAAGTCACCACTATGGCGGAGAATCAACCACAACCACCACCACCACCGCGGGGCCCGTGTGTCAATAGCCCTCGTCATAATGCCCAATTTGCTTGACAATGCAAGGGTCGCGGAAATGAAAATGGGCTTGCTTCAACTTCTCTATGCAAGTCCATTTCATGTCCATGACCATGAAGATCCTTACACCCACCTTACTAAGTTCTATGAGATCGCGGAGCTCGGGCTCCTAAGACCAAGAAGAGCAATACTTTCAAAGGATCTTCCTCATTCTCTAGTGGGAAGGCAAAAGATTGGTATCTAGACCAATTGCAAGAAACCATGACAAATTGAATGTTTTGGAGGAAAAATTCCTTGAAAGATTTTTCCTCAATCACGCTTCATGGAGGCAAAGACCGCAATCTCGTATTTTCACAAGGAGTAAACGAGCCTTTGAATCGGGCGTGGAAAGGTACAAGTCTATGCTTAGGAAGTGTCCTAGCCACGGTTTTGACGAGCTTACCCAAATTCATATTTTCCAAATGGTCTCCAACCTCAACACAAATTGTTGTTGGATGCCACGGCGGAGGTTCTTTGATGGCAAAACACCATATGAAGCAATCCAAATAATTGAGAAGATGGGGAGGAATGATCATCAAACTCAACATGATCAAGGAGGTGTACAAGTGAAAACGGGAGTTCTAGAAATTGGCTCGAGTCACGAAGCACTTGTGGCGCAAAACAAATTATTTGTGAAACAAGTTGAAGAATTGACAAAACAAATGTCTAGACTCCCTCAACAAATCATGGAGTTACAAGGAACATCAAGTAAGCAAGCTCACCAAATAGCTTGTTGTGAATTGTGTAAAGGAGATCATAAAACCGGATTTTATCCTCCGGAAAATGAGGAAGCTAACTATATGGCCAATCAAGGGCAAGGATACCAACAACGAGCTCCTTACCCATATCAAAATCAAGGCCAAGGTTACCAACAAAGGGGTAACCAAGGTTATCAAGGCGGGTGGAGACAAGACAACAACAATCAAGGATGGCAAAATCCATATCAAACTCAAAATCAAAATCAAGCTCAACCACAAAATCAACCTCAAAATCAAGTGAGATCTTCCAACATTCAAGACACTCTAGCTCAATTTATGCAAGCTTCTATGGCTAATCAAAAGAGCACGGAGGCATATGTCAAGAATTTGGAAACTCAAGTGGGGCAACTAGCCAAGCAGAATTCTGAACAAAAGGCTTCGACCTCATTTTCCCCAACTACTCAAGCAAACCCGAAGGAGTATTGCAAAGCAATTTTCACTATAAGTGGAAATGAGATGATGAATGGTGAAGATAATGATGTTGATGTGGAGGATGATTTGGTTGAAAATGAGGTGTTAGTTGAAAATGAAAAGGAGAATGGTGTAGTTGAAAAGGAGAAAGTAGAGGAGAAAAAGAAGAAAATGAAAAAGGGAAAAGAGAAGGAAGTAACTTTTCCATTAAGAAAATTACCTTATCCTCACCTTCCCTCTAAAAAAAATAATGATGTTGATGTGGAAGATGATTTAGTTGAAAAAGATGTAGTAGTTGAAAAAGAGGATGAGGTTGTAGTTGAAAAAAACGATGAAGTTGTAGAGGAAGATGAGTCGGAAGATGTAGTTGAAAATAAGAGCAATGCAGTTGAAAAGGAGGCAAACTTAGTTAAAAAGGGGAAAGAAAATGGTAAAGGAAGTAAAAAGAAAGAGAAGAATGCAAGGAGGAGTAAAAAGGGAAGTAAAGAAAAAAGCTCGGCTCCCATTCAAAATTTACCTTACCCTCATACGCCGTCAAAGAAGGAGAAGACAAGACAATATGCTCGGTTTATGGATATTTTTAAACAACTTCACATAAACATTCCATTTTCCGAAGCATTGGAACAAATGCCGAAATATGTGAAATTTATGAAGGATATGCTCAAAAGGAAGAAGAAGCACAAGGATAAGGAGACGATATTACTTGATGCTAATTGTAGTTCCATACTCAAGCAAGCTCTTCCAGTGAAGGAATTCGATCCGGGGAGTGTCACGTTGCCGGTGGCCATTGGAGATACATTCAAGGGTAATGGCTTGATCGATCTAGGGTCTAGCATCAATTTAATTTCGTTATCCATTGTTAAAAGATTGGGGAATGTTATAATGGAGTCTACAAGAATGACTTTGCAACTAGCCGACAAGTCAACCATTTCACCTTATGGAGTTGTTAAAGACATGGTAGTAAAGGTGGACAAGTACTTGTTCCCTGTGGATTTTGTGGTAATTGACATGAAGGAGGATCGAGATATACCATTGATTCTTGGAAGACCATTCATGAAGACGGCTCGCATGATGATTGATGTCGACAATGGAATTATGAAAGTGAGAGTGCAAGATAAAGAGGTTGCTTTCAATCTTTTTGAAGGAACAACGCAAACAGTCATTTTAGAGAACAAACTTGACGCTTTCCAAAATGATGCGGCGGAGGAGGAAATCAAAGAGGTTTACAATTTCGGAGGAGCAAATAGTGATGTTGGTGTCATCTTCTTGAATGATCCTTGATCATTCCGAACCGTCGAGCTCTACCGACGTTAAACAAAGAGCTTGTTGGGAGGCACCCCAACATTGTAAGTATTCTTCCTTGAACTCATTTTCACTTGCCCGAGCTGTCAAATTGCTATTTTTTCAGAAAAATCAAAATTATGCAGGTCGCGCTTAGCGCGTATTTTGGCCCATCTGGCAGAAACTTTCGCGCTTAGCGCGGTCTGGGAAATTTTAAAAATAAAAAAAATTTGAAAAACCGGATTTTTGAGGCCCATTTCGTGGCCTGGTTCGTTTTTAAAGGGTTAGGGTTCATTTCAAACCCTTTTTCCCTATTTCCTCTTCATTCTTCACTCTTTCAAAAACCCAAAAATCCCCAACACAAAATCAAGGAATCTTTGTGAATTTCTTTGTCAAATCATCCTCCAAGGCATCTAAGTAAGTGTATTTGTGCTTTTCTTCTTTCAATTTCGTTTAAATTTGATGTTTAGCTTAGATTTTGAAAACCTAGGTGTTAGTGTTTTAAGTTGGCATTAATTTTGGTAAAACTAGGCTTTAGCAATGTCATGATAAATGTTATGACATTCAGAGATTGAAGATAAATCCTACCTGCTAAGGATGTTAAAAGACAGTAATCGAAGCTAAAGTTATGCCGAAATTGCAGAAATGCCGATGTCATAACAGTATGTTAGACATTCAAGGTGACATTCTGCTCGAACTGCTTGTTCCTAGATTTTTCGTGAAGTTTGTTGAGCTGCTAAATATTGTTTTTCCGTTATTAGAAAGCATGCTCACGTGGTCGCTAGGTTAATCTTAATTAACCCTAAATTGGTTGTTGAAAAGACCATGTTTTAGGATTAAATTATGAACCCTAGTTATCTTTATGGAAGCCCAAACCAAGTTTCGTGAATGCTTCTATAAAAGGAATTCAACCTTACAATGTTGCTAAGCCGAATTAATTGAAGATATAGCTTGTTATTTGTGTAATCGTTAGGATTTATAACAGCTTGGTATTTGTAATTTAGTTTTCTGTGAGCCAAGCAACTATCAATTGATAAGTGAATGGACTAGGATTTGTTTGTAAGGGTAGTTTATCACCAAAGCTTTAAAGCACGAGTGTTTGTCTCTTGATTGAAAGCTTCAAGCGAGATCAAGATAGTTTATTGAAGTGTGTCTTCACAATTCAATTAGTCAATAGGTTGATATCACCGTGATCGAGGGGAGTGAGTAGGTACTGATCTAAGTAGGACTTAGGTTGAAGTTGCATTGGGTAGGTTTTATGAAGGAGATAAACCGTTGGTTTATTCCCTAATTAATTCTACTAATAGTGAATTTCTTCCCGGCTTGGTAGCCCTGATGTAGGTGTAGTTAGACACCGAACCGGTAAACAACTTATTGTGTTCTTTATCGTTATTTATATTTACCGTAAATTGTTAACAGAGTGTCGATAGTGTGTCATAACATTCTCTCGTGACATCACGATCCGCTGCCATGAATTTCAATTGGCATCGAGGTGCACCCCGCCTGTTATTTTTGGGTGAGATCTAGGATAATAGTTTCCGCGAATGGATAAGGAAGGAGGTTTGGAGGTAGATCACCTATTCGGATGGGTCTAATTATGATTACCGAAGCCTCGTATGGTTGCCTTCTTAAGATCAAGGACATTAAAGCTTGGAGAGCCGACAAAGGATGGAAACATCCCACCAAGCTTGAGAAAGATGGGACTACCGTCTTGAAACCCGAGGAGGAATGGAGCAAAGAGGAAGAAGAGCTAGCTCTGGGAACTCTAAAGCATTGAATGCTCTATTCAATGGTATTGATGTAAACATCTTCGATCGTCCATCAATATGAGCTGGCCAAGGATGTTTGGGACACTCGTAACTACTCATGAGGGACATCCAAGGTGAAGATGTCAAGACTTCAGATGCTCACTACCAAATTTGAGAATTTGAAGATGAAGGAAGATGAGACCATTCATGAATTTCACATGAATATTTTGAAATTGCCAATGCCTCAGGAGCACTTGGTGAAAAGATGTCAGAAGAAAAGCTGGTGAGAAAGATTCTCAGATCCTTGCCTAAAAGGTTTGCAATGAAAGTGACTGCAATAGAGGAGGCTCAGGACATCAACACCTTGAAGGTTGAAGAACTTATAGGATCTCTTATGACTTTTGAGATGGGAATCAGTGAAACTGTTGACAAAAAGAACAAGAGCATAGCACTTGTATCTAATACTGAAGAAGGATGCAATGTGGAAGATGAAGAGAAGATATTTGAAGCTATAGCTATGCTTGGAAGACAGTTCAACAAACTCATCAGGAGGATTGATCCAAAGTCAAGGTCAAATGTCAAGGACATTGCATCTGACATCAGCAGATCTTATGACTCCAACAGAAGATCCAAGTCGAGGAAAAAGGAAGTCAAGGCAAGAAATCCAATGTCATGAATGTGAAGGATTTGGACATATTAGAGCTGAATGTCCCACCTTCTAAAGAAACAAAAGAAAGGAATGGTCACACCGATGGTGATTCAAAGAAGTGAATCTGAGGAAGAAGGTGCCAAACTTGTCACTACTCTCTCCGAGTGTACAATCGATATGGATTCTAGTGATGAGGAAGTGACATTCAAGAGCTCACGAAACCTATGGAAGTCGTGTATAAAAATGGTGAAGTATGTCAAGAAATGAGGAACAAAAAGTCGATTGAGAAGTGGAAGTCGAGAATGTGAAGTCGAGGTCGAGAAAAGGAAAACATGCCCACTATAAATCACCTTAATAGTGATATTGTAATGTCAACTCCAAACTTGATCGATGTTCAAATCACAAATGTTGACATCCGCATCGATAAGTTGGAAGAAATTCTTCACTTGAACAAAATGCGTGAAATAAGCATGGTCTAGGATATGTATCGAAAAGAACTCGCTGGTGATATTAAGAAGAAGAGACATGGGAAACCAATGTCAAAACAGTTGTCACAACACAAAACAGAAATGTATCCGCCTGTATGTGGGTCAAAAAGATCCGTTAATAACCGTGAAAGGAACAAACCCGCAAGTCTATGGCAAAGAAGATGTCATACCACAAAACAGGAATAGGTCCGCCTCGTGATATATGGAGACTAAGAAGTTTGTCAATAACAAAAGGAAGAATGACCTAATAAACCAATGTCAAAACAGATGTCACAACATTGGGTGCAACATCAAAATCATAGAAACATGAACAAAAAGTTTCAAAGATGGAGATGTCATTATTGTGGAAGGTTTGGTCACATAAAATCTTTTTGCTATAGGCTACATGGATATCCTAATCAATGGTCTTATGTGAAGCCTAAAACCAACGTGGTATCATACTCTCAAAGGAAGAAGAAGATCTGTTCGTAGCTAACACTTCTCTTAGTGTGTCTACCAAGAAAGATTGGTACTTTGACAGTGGGTGTTCCAAACACATGACTGGAGACAGGAATCTTCTCAATGATGTTAAGCATCATTCTACCAGCTTTGTTACTTTTGGAGATGGAGCTAAAGGAGAAATCAAAGGTGTTGGAAACTCAAACTGGTCAGGAGTTCCAAATCTAAATGGAGTGCTGCTAGTAAAAGGTCTGAATGGAAATCTCATTAGCATAAGTCAGCTATGTGATATGGGATTCACAGTCAACTTCACTAAGGCTGAATGTCTTGTAATCAACGACGAATAGGTAGTGATTATGAGAGGAGTCAGATCAAAGGACAACTGCTACATGTGGGAATCTGAGAACACCACTCTGTCCTCTGTGTGTTCTACAGTCAAAGATGAAAAGGAAGTAAAGTTGTGGCAGCAAGAATCTGGTCATCCACACCTCAGAGGAATGAAAAGGATCAGTTCCATAGAGGGAGTCATAAGGATACCAAGACCTTTCATGGACAAAGGGAGAATCTGTGGTAAGTATAAAGTTGGACAGGAAATCAGAATGTCACACTCAATGTCTAGACATCTGACCACTTTTAAAGTACTAAAGCAAAGTACTAGAATCTGGCATGAAAGGATAACTCAAGATTCATCGACAAAGGATACAGGAGAGAGTTTGATGAAACCTCTTTGTCGAGGAGAAAAGATCATGGTGGCATCCATCTATGATAATGACATAGTATCCAAGGAATGTCGACATTGATGGAAGGCTCTACACTTCTTTCACAAAGCAAGTATGCAAGGAATTGTGTCAAGAAGCTTGGACTGAATAATGGCAGCCACACTAGGACTCTTACCCCTCCACATTTGAAGTTGTCCAAGAAATCCAGTGGAGAAAGTGTTGTTCAAAACTTGAGTAAAAGTCCTGTTGATGGATGTTCCTTCGAGAAACAGCCTCATGTTTTGGATCAAGAAGCAAAACTGTTTAACTTTATACAATGTTAAAGTTGAATGCATAGCAGCTGGGAGAAATTGCTTTAAGATGATCTGGATGAAGCAGATGCTGACTAGGTACAATGTCATACAGGATGTCATGACATCGGCCTGTGACATCTGTACTAAAGTTCTTAAGACTAGTCAACTTAAGACTTTGAGGGACAAATTGGGTACTTGTCAATATGTGGAGTTGTATTAATTAACTGAGCCTACAACAAGGGATGAAAGGGAGTTTTTATTTCAACTTTTTTTAAGAGGGTTATTTAGGTATTTTCTTCCTTATTTTAAAAAGTCCAAGAATAGGAAGAGACATCCTCATATAATAGTTTCTTCTTTTAAAAGTAGTACCATCCTTTCTTCTCTCAAAAGAAACTTTGAAACCCTTTGCTATTTTCGCTTTCATCCTCTCAAAAACCATCAGCGAAAAATGTCTTCATCATCTCAAGAATCAGGATCTCCATCTCTCCCCATGGCTGAATTTAGAGCAAACACTGGAGCCATGCAAGCTGAAGCTCTAAGGGTGACACCACTGCGTGCAATGGCCACTGACCCAGAAAAGGTCAAGAAGTTACGCACAAGAAATGCAAGAAGGGCACAAGTATCTCCTCTCGTAAGACTTCAGACCATCATCCTCTGCTCCCTTAACTAGTAAACAGAGAAGGATCTAGGTCATTGCATGAGGCCATAGCTAGGATAGTTTCTGATATCCTAAATGAGAATAAGTCTGTACCTGGGATTTCAGTCCCCCTGAATCATAAGTCTGCTAGCCCTAGCTTAGCAGTTGATCCAGATGTCAATGAGAGTGTCAAGACATCTGGTGATGATGTTGATTCCCGTTAAAATGATGAAAACTTCGCATAGCCTCAAGGATGTCAAGATGATGATGTAATTGAATCTCCTGCTGCTAGTGAGAATGGGATTTCTGATGAAATTCTTGAGAAGTCCCCAGATCATTGTACCTCTCCTGCTATCTCTGCTGGTAATATCTCTGATAGCATTCTTGAAGAAATTCCGAAAACAAGTCGATGACAACTCGAAGAGTCTTCTGAGAAAAACACTAATCAGAATGTTGCTTCTCACATCATGAATCTCGATGAAGAGTTTTCGGATAATGACCTCATAGCAAAAGTTAATCCCAGCATTGCTAGGAGGGTAATGAATAGGAAAGGGAAGCAAAATGATATTCCAAGTCCTGTTCAGGAGAAGGTTACTAAAGCTTCTCATAGGTCTCCTAAGGCTGTGAACAAGACTATCAAGAACTGTAAAGAGAAGGCTAAAACTTCCAAAGGGAAGAGTAAGATGAAGAGTACAGGTGGTACCTCTAAGGCAAAGAGCACCTCAATTGTGAGGAAAAGGAAAGCACCTGAGCCCTCAGATCAGGATGATTCTGATCTTGATGTTACAGAGAATGTCTCTGACATTCACTCAAGAAAGAGGCTGGCTCTTGGGAAATTGCCCATTGTCCCTGAAGTGGCAATTGACAACATTTCCTTCCACCACCCTGAGAGTGCTAGCAGGTGGAAGTATGTGTGTCTGAAAAGAATTTATCTAGAAAGGGAATTGAACAGAAGTGCCCTTGAATGCAAGGATGTTATGGAGCTGATCAAGGAAGCTGGGCTGATGAAAACTGTGGTCAAGTTTTCTAATTGTTATGATGGGTTGGTGAAAGAGTTCATTGTGAACCTGACAGGTGGTTGTGCTGATGGAAGATCAGAAGATTTCAAGACTGTGTATGTTAGAGGAAGAAAAGTGAAGTTTTCCCCAAGTATAATCAACAATTATTTGGGAAGATCAGATGATGCTCAACCTGAGCTTGAAGAAACTGATAATCAAGTGTGCCAAACAATTACTGCCAAGCAAGTAAAACATTGGCCTGTGAAGGGAAAGCTTACTGCTAGCAAATTAAGTGTCAAATTCGCTATTCTGCACAAGATAGGTGCAGCCAACTGGGTTCCCACAAATCACAAGTCCACCATCTCCATTGGTCTGGGCAGATTTATCTATGCTGTTGGCACTAAAACAAAGTTTGACTATGGCACTTATATCTTCGAGCAAACCCTTAAACACGCTGAGAGTTATGCAATTAAGGGACCAATAGCCTTTCCCTCCCTCTTGTGTGGTATTATAACTGATCAATACCCTGACATTCTGGTTAATAGAGACTCAGTGTGTAAAAGAGCTCGTGCCCTTGGCTTCCACTACAAACTATTTCAAGGGAAGCATGTTCCTGACCTTGTCATGACATCAGCTGAGACATCAAATGTCAAGGCAAATACTCAGAAGGCAGATGTCATTGTTATGCTCAAAGAGACCTGTAGGGAACTTGAAGCAAGGAAGCAGACTATTGAAGAACTGATCTCTACTCTTGAGAAGGAAGAAGACACAGAGGTTGAGGAAGAAAGACTTGTTGGTGATGATTCTGCTGCTCATATGGAGGAAGATAATGAAGCTGACCAAGCAGTTGCTGGTAAAGAAGGCTCTGAAGATGTGTCCTTTCACATTCTTCTGGAGAAGAAAGCACTTGAGCTGTTGCCCCTGTTGCCTCTGATTTTTATTCTGTCAATTGTCTCCTGTTCTTATTTTTTTTAAGCTTTTTGTATTTTGTTTAAACCTTGGATAATTGTTATCATTTTGTTGACAGATGTGTAACCCTTAAACATTTATGCTGGTACTTTTATACTGGTACTTTTTGATTAAAAGTTTGGGGTAATTGTATTGCTTCCTTTGGCCCTTTATGGCTAAAAAGGGGGAGAAGAATCATTGTGGGAAACTATGGGAAACTGTGTGTGACAGTGGCTGGGACTTTGGGGAATTATATGGCCTGTTTAAATTTTGTATGTGGGCAATTGTGGGAATTGTGGGATTTCTGTATGGGTAGAATTTATCTTATCTCTAGGTTCTAGTTTATTTAAGCTTAGAACTAGTTTGTCTTCACGATATGTACTGATAGTTAAGTAGTTTTAGCCAAAATGTGCCAAAGGGGAGTTTGTTAGTGTTTTAAGTTGGCATTAATTTTGGTAAAACTAGGTTTTAGCAATGTCATGATAAATGTCATGACATTCGTGAGATTGAAGATAAATCCTACCGCTAAGGATGTTAAAAGACATGAATGGAAGCTAAAGTTGTTGAAATTGCAGAAAATTCCGATGTCATAATGCATGTTAGGACATTCGTGACATTCTGCTCATAACTGCTTGTTCCCGAGATTTTTCGTGAAGTTTGTTGAGTCTGCTAAATATTGTTTTTCTGTTATTAGAAAGCATGCACGTGGTTGCTAGGTTAATCTTAATTAACCCTAAATTGGTTGTTGAAAAGAACATGTTTTTAGGATTAAATTAAGTGAACCCTAGCTATCTTTATGGAATCCCAAACCAAGTTTCGTGGACTCGCTTCTATAAAAGGAATTAACCTCACAATCGCTAAGCCTCCGTAATTAATCAAGATATAGCAGCTTGTTATTTGTGTACGTTAGGATTTATAACAGTTGGTATTTGTAATTTAGTTTTCATGAGCCAAGCAACTATCGCTTGATAAGTGCATTGGACTAGGATTTATTTGTAAGGATATTTTATCACCAAAGCTTTAAAGCACGAGTGTTTGTCTCTTGATTGAAAGCTTGAAGCGAGATCAAGATAGTTTATTGAAGTGTGTCTTCACAATTCAATTAGTCAATAGGTTGATATCACCGTGATTGAGGGGAGTGAGTAGGTACTCGATCTAAGTAGGACTTAGGTTGAAGTTGCATTGGGTAGGTTTTAAGTGAAGGAGATAAACCGTTGGTTTATTCCCGAATTAATTCTACTAATAGTGAATTTCCTCCCGGCTTGGTAGCCCCCGTATGTAGGTGTAGTTAGACACCGAATCGGTAAACAACTTATTGTGTTCTTTATCGTTATTTATATTTACCGTAAATTGTTAATCAGAGTGTCGAGTAGTGTGTCATAACATTCTCTGACATCACGACCGCTTCCTGTGAATTTCACTAGGTTTAGGAATTTTGATTTTTCTCTTAAGATTAGGTTGTTTAGATGATAGATAAGCCTTAGAATAGTATTTTCACGCTAGTGGATGTGTTCTCGGGAGAAAATTTATTTTGTAGAAGAATTTTTCGAATGCAGAGCCGCTTAGCCCGGTCTACAAAATTTTGAAAATTCTTCACTGTGTTTTGTGTTTTCCGATTAGTCGTAATGCTTGGTTGGTTGATTTGCTCTACTTTGCATGAATATTTGCTAATGGACACCTCGTGTCACTTTTCCATTGATTTTGTGTTGATCTTCGATGGCACCTAAAAGACAACGAGTTTTTCATCGGGCTGGATCCTCTAGGTCCGTGCCTTTTGATGGCGTTCGTTTCTTGGGGCCTGCTCAAGAGGCTCGATACAAAGAGCTTGAGGAACGCAATATTTGGACTGAGCGCATTATCCGCCTCCAGGAGCATGGCCACTATGACACGCCTGATACCATACTTGAAAACTACGGGTTGGGTGTTCTATGTAAGCCTCAAACCAAGGTTAATGTCGAGTTGGTAAGGGAGTTTTACGCCAATGCTATTCCGGCTGAGGGGAGTGAATTTAGGTTTGCTTCTGTTGTGAGGGGGAAGTCGGTTTCTTTCTCTCGCACCGCCATCAACAGCTTCCTGGGCTTAAATTGGACAGCCCCAGAGGATCAATTGGATGTTTACCATGAGCACCTGGCTCGTGGTAATTGGGATTTCGACATGCTGAGGATGAAACTTTATTTGTCTGGGCACTCCTATGAATTGAACCGGGCTGGACAACCATTGAAATTTAACAGGTCCAGTCTGAAGACTAGTGCCAGAGTATTAATGTGTGTGGCTCTGTATAATCTGAGACCTCGGAGCCACACATCTTCGATTCCCATGGAGACGGCCGGCCTGATTGCGTATATGCTCGATGAGGAGCAAATTGATTTTGGTCGTCTGATTGCAAATGAGCTGAAGAGGGTCGCTTTGAGTTATACCTCCGGAGCGGTGATAAAGTGTGCCTCACTTATCCCGGTTGATTATGGGCCTTCGGGGCGAAGGTTGTCTTCCGTGTGGGGCATGTTACTATTGATGGGGTCATTGATGATTCCTATTGTGATCGTTATTGCAGAGCCTTGGATGATAACTCCGCCGCCGACTGTACCGGCTTGCAACAGACTTCCTCGTGCCACCCATCTGAAGAATGGAACCGGCAGATGCATCTCGCTCATCAGAGAGCATTCATGTTTATGCACGAGAGCATGGAGCACCTTGCCTTGCAAATCAGAGAGCCCGGAGTGAACCATTTCACTCGCACGGGAGAGCAGCTCAGTGCTTATGCTGGTTGGCCCGGAGTCGGGCCAAATGTAGAGGAGGAGGTGGGCGATGGTGATGAGCATAGTGAGGATGATGGAGAGGGCAGTTCTAGTTCTGATTCTGGGTCTATTGGAGATTCTATTCTCGAGGCTACAAACTGATCTTTATTTTCTTGTTTTTATTTTACTTCAGCATTTTTTAGTTTTAGTTTTTATTTTCGCATTTTAGTTTAAACTCTGGATTTTGTTGGTTGCCATCCATTTTTGAGGATAGGCTTGTAATTCCAATTGATATTTTGTAGGCATGGAGCCTAAGTACTTTTTAAGTTTTAAACACCATTTTGGGGTGTCTTTTTATTTTAGTTTGTTTATTTTAGTTTGTTTTATTTTATTTTTAGATTATGGTTTATTTAGTTTGAATTATTACTTGTGGTTTGTCCGATTTTCAACGGTTCTTCAAAGCTAGTAAGTGTGTTTCACCAAAGTGATGGTGATGATAAAATTCTCGACTCAATCCACAAAGAAGGTACATATTTAATCGTTTTGTAGAATAATAACATGTCTATGAAATTTGTGCTTTATGCAAAATATCTTGGCATGTACAAAATTTTTGTGTTCACATTCGAATCATTAGGACATAAACCACATAGGTGAGAAGCTTCCACTTTTTACCAAATATAGAGTGTCTAATAGTTGTGTTAACTCGTGTGGTTCATGCTTAATCTTTATTTGTTTGTGATAACTTGGAAACTTAGAGATGATCAAGGCAATTTTATGTGCATCATGAGAAAAACCACCAATTCTAAAAGGGCTTCAACTACCTGTGAGTGAGTGAATCCTTGTGAACCCTTTTGAGCTTAAATAGTATTTGTAGGATGAATTTATCAAATCGACTAATTGTCAAGTAGGCCACTTAATAGTTGTTGATAATATTTGAAAAATTCAATGATAATTCATTCTCTAGATTTTTCTTGTTTGTGAATACCAACCCTTTTTGTTAATTAACCCTTGAAGAGCATGTTCTTGAATAAAAAAGGATTGATATAAATGAAGTTGGGGAGGTGGATCAAAAAGAACATAGAATTGATGGCGCAATGATCCTAAAGAAGGAAAAATAATAGAGAAAAGAAAAATACAAAAGAAGAAAAATTTGAATATGAAAAGAAAACAAAAGAAAAGAATAAAGATGATCATTGTGTGAAAAAGAAAAGAGGTTATGAGTAATAAGAAGGGAATGGGAATTAGTTGTGAAATGATCTTCATATCCTTTGACCCAATTTGTTTCAATGACTTTGTACTTAAATATCCCTTGTTTCTAACCTAAGCCAAGTTACAACCTTGAAAGTCCTTAGTGATCTTTGTTTCCATTTTATCATTTAACTTATTTCGATGAATGCATGAATTGTTCTGGATGCATAATTATTAGTAAGAGTGTTTAGTCCTTTGTGAATATGCATTTTGTTCTTCATGAATTTTGAAGAAATGATTAGGTGATTCAAGTGTGAACATATCTTTTACTTTGTTACATGTGTTGGTATATTGTGTTTAGAACTTAATTCATATACATGTTGTGTTTCGAAGAAGCGATCGATGTGTGCTTTTGCCGGGTATGTCGAGTTTGAACCATTATTCTTGTGTGAGTTTGCATGCTTGCATTTTGTTTCTTCTAGCTTTGTGAGATTATTGACTTTTGTTTGGGGACAAACAAAGAAGTAAGTTGGGGAGAGTTGTTAAGGACCAAATTGTAGTTATTTTGTACATGATTTTGTGGTCCTTAACAATGCCTTTTTATATAATTAGTATTATTTATTCTAGTATTTTGGTTCAATTAGGTTTTTATTTAGTTTTTGTTCATAATATATTATTTAACTTATATTACTTTTAATTGTAGGATTTTATTGACTAATTCTCCCAAGCTTGGATTCAAGAGCACTTGAAGAGCTTTTTAGGATGATTCTTTTGAAGATATTTTTGGATGAAGGAGATACAGGTCGCTGTCATGTTCCAAGATGAGCGTGTTTCAACAAGGCTTAACGCTTAGCGGGTCTCATGAAATTCAAAAAGGATGACCCATGCTTTCACCTTTTGGCCACCAACCCATCACTTCCAGCTGACTTTTTGGCTTGTAAAAGGGTGAAGCTTCACTTCATCATCATAATATTTCATCTTTGTAAAATTAGGGCAAGAAGTTGTAAAGAAAAACCATAGCTTTTCTTCTTGATGTTCATCATTTCTACCAACAATCTTGAGAGCAAAGCAACCATGGAAATGAGTGGCTAAGCTCTTTTTGTGTCAAGATTAGAGGTAGTTGATTTATATAGTATGTATTTTTTAATCCATTTGTGTATGAACATGGTTGATGATTAATATAGTTGAATATCTTTGTTCTTCATCTTTATGCTTTGAGTCTTGCTTGAAAAGAATACTTAAAAGTAGACATAGGATATTCATCCACTAATGAACAAATGCTAGATAGATTTGTGTGTTAGTGTTTACAAAATATTGAACTTAATGCTTATCATGTCAATAGTTGTAGTGAGGATCATGCATAGATTAACATGATAACATTCACAATCTTGGTGGAAATCTACAAGATTGAGAGGATATGTATTTATAGAAATCATCTACTATGTTCATCACTTGATTAATTGAATATGTATGAAACTAGATCAATGAAACTAATCTTGACATGCTTCTATAATTTGAAAACAATCTCAAACTCTCTTTAATTCAAACCATAACTCTCTTTGAAAGAATTAATTTAGTTATTTGTTTGGAAACTCATGGTACTAGTAGAGTAGATAACAAACCCTTGGTTACATAATCTTAAAATACACTTTCCTATTGAAAGACTACAATATACACCAATCCCGTGGAATCGATAATTAAAATACTTGTTTACGGAAAAATCCTACAACAACTATATGCCAAGGAAGTATGTCATGCTACCAAGGTCGCTCATCTCAAATTCTTCCATGAGTTCACCTTGAACTTGGAAATAAACTCCTCATTGCTGTCGTAATTAAGAGATCGTCCACATATAAGAAAAATATAATCACACCTTTGCTCGCATCCGATTTCACATAAATACCATGTTCGACATACACACTTGAAGCCAACTTCAATAAGAAAGTTATCTATGTGTTTGTTTTAAGCTCTTGGTGCTTGTTTCAAACCATACGGTTTTCCTCAACTTGTAGACTCTTCCTCTTGATTCTTTATCATAAAACCAGGGCTTTCTACATAGACTTCTCCTCAAGGACTGCTCAAAATGCGATTTTACATCCATTTGGTACATTTGCCAATTTTGCAATCGATACCAACAACCACCATAGTCTCTAATCTAGCTACGGAGCAAACACCTCATCATAGTCTATACCTTCTGCTGCAAAATCCCATCGTCACTAGTCGAGCCTTATGCTTGGCGATTCTTTAGGATTTGCCTTCACTTTATAGACCCACTTTACTCCGATTGCCTTTTTCGCTTTGTAAATCAACCAGCTCCCAAGTACGTTTTTTCAATAGATTCCAAGACTTCTTTCATCGCACACACCCACTTTGCATTGCTCATACCTTATACTTACCACCGATTCAATCATAAGAGAAGTGTACGAGATCACCATCATTGTTGATCTCATTATCAAGAATAATTCACAATCTGGAGCCTCTAAGGTAGACCTCTGCCGATGGTCGCTCACCGGATTCACCATTCTCAACTTTGATCGAATCGGGACCGGCTCTGAACCCGCTGCGCTTTGCATTTTCTCAGATTGTGGAAACCGATTTCGTGATCGGGGAACCGTTTCTACTTCCGAAATTAAATTTCGAGCCTTCAAAATGCAATATTGCGATGGAAACCGGTTTTCTCGTTGAGAAACCGCCGTCATTATTTGACCTTTTCTCATTGCTAAATGCCTCAAGACGTCCACCACCACGCCTCGACTAATTATGATCTTCGATACTCACATCAAACAATAGCCTCCAATAGGGTGATATCTTACAAGTAACATTATCTCTCCTTGTTATCCAACTTCTTCAAGTTGACCGAAATGTGTGAAGTGCAATTGAACCGAAAACCTTCAAATGCGTTAAATTCGGTTTATGATCAGACCATACCTTTTCCGGTGTCACCTTGTCCAACTTCCTGGTAGGGCACATATTCAATATATAGGCTTCTATAGAAACCTATTATCCCCATAGTTCCTTCGGCAAGTTCTTCCCTTTCAACATGCTACGAACCATATTCATAATTGAGAGATTTCTCCTTTCGGAAATACCATTTTGTTAAGGCGTATAAGGTGGAACAACTTCACGCACTATACTCTCATCATCACAATAATTCCTAAATTCACTTGAGGTATATTCACCTCCACCATCCGTTTCAAAAATTTTCACTTTGTGACCACTTTGCCGCTCCACTGTGGACTTAAAACGCTTGAATACATCAAACACCTCATTCTTCCTCTTTATGAGATAAATCTATAGCTTCCTACTAAAATCATCAATAAAAGTGACAAAGTACCTATTTCCGCCATATGAGTCGACTTTCTTTGGGTCGCACACATCGAATACACCACCTCAAGATGATGCTTGGTCTTATGACCTACATCCTTGCTGAAATTTTTTATGTTGTTTCCTTGCACACATTCTTCACATATCTCAACTGAAGATTGATCTTGGACACCGGTCACCTTACTATGCCTTTGCAACGTCGAGGTCTCTAAAATTAAGGTGTCCAAGTTGGTAGTTCCACAACCATTCATCACGACTTGTCGATGTAGCAAGACACTTGTGCTCCATTACTTTCAACTCTATCTTTAAAGTACGATTTGCATACTGGGTGCTCTAAGGATTAAAATGTTAGTTCACCAAAATGCGAAAAATCTTGTTTTCCATCCTAATTGTGTAATTTTTTCGAGTAATTGGCCAATGCTCAATAGACTACACCTAATTCCGTGAATGTACAACACATCTTTGATCAAGGAATGACTTCATCCTCTTCATGATCAAAACATCACCCACACCGCTTCAGTTAAAGTGGTGTCCGCAAATCTTACTTTATTCTTCGTGGCTTAGTTGATTTTCACAAACCAATCCTTTCTATCTGTCATTTGAGTTGAACAACCTAAACCAAGTACCACTCATCACTACTTTGGACTCCACCTCGAACTACTACCATTGTTTTCGCTACAAACGCTGCTTGTAGAAAATTTTGCAGATTAGTGTTGTTATCCAGCCCTCGACACACATTGTTGTTGCTTTACCACTTTCTATTGCCATCGTACTCCTCCGTGATCATAACAAGCGTATCATCATTCTCTACTTGCCTTGCAACTTTGGCCTCATCTCCATGATTTTCTTCGATTTCGCATTATATTCTTTTTCTAATGGCTAAACTTTTGACAATTATATCACACATTGCTTTTGTCACATCTCTTGTTGTTGTTGCCTTGACCACTACCTTGAGTTGCTTCTCATCTTTGAGTCATAGACTTTTGAATTTTGGATCTCTTCCATCAAAATTCTAGAAATTTAACTTTCCTTCAAGACCACTTGCCTTCGATCTCTTGTTCTTCTCATTGAACCTTGCTTGCAACGAATTTCGCCTTGGCCTTGTCATTTCCCTTTCATCCAATCTTTGCTCATGTGCTTCCAATGAGCTTTGAAGCTCCTCCCTGCTCATAGTGAGAAGATCATTTGACTCTTCTATAGCTACCACTATGTTGTCAAATCTTGACATTAAAGAACGCAAGATCTTAGCCACTATATTTTGCACCGAAACAGTTTCACCGCAAGCCTTTATTTGATTCACCAAACGCGTTATACGCGTAATGTAGTCATTGATTGATTCCTTCTCTTCCATTTGTACCAACTCGAACTGCCTCTTGTGAGTTTGTAACCTCACCACCTTCGCTTTGTCGGCACCTTCATACGATTTCTTCAAAATATCCCAAGCTTGTTTTGTCGACGCACAATCATCAACTTTCAAAGTTGTCGTTTCGACACAAAGAATGTATCAAGAAGAGAGCTTTGTCTTTCTTCTTCTTCTTCCTGAATGTAGCTTGTTGTGCAGTTGTAGTCAAGCAATAAGTGGTGTAACTTCATCATTCACCACTTCAAGGAATTCTTGATACCCAAACAAAACTTTCATTTATTTGCACCATTTGTCATAATTTTGGAATCAAAATTGGGAGGTTGGTAGAGATTCGGTGGTTGTCATGTTCAGCAGACAACGAATCGTAACTGAGCTCTGATGCCGATGTTGGAACATACACAAAAGGGTAAGGTGAATCAATGGTGAAAATGGCTAATTGCATAAGATGAAATTTAGAGAGTAGAGAAAGAGAGAGAGAGAGAGAGAGAGAGAGAGAGAGAGAGAGAGTGTGTGTGAGAGAGAGTAATTGAGGAGAAAATATTATGTATTATTTCACAATGACATTGTTCAAATCATTACATGAGAGGGAGTATTTATATAGTGCCCACAAAAACACAACAAAACAACAACTAACAAAACACCCATCGAAAGAGTGTAAAAACAAAATACGCGAAACCGTTCTCCAAATGTAGAAATCGATTTCTTGTTCGAAACACAGTTTTTCTGCTTTAATAGCAATTCCGCTTATCCACTTAAGTTGTTTCCAAATCAGCTTCTCAAATTTCTAATTTATATTTGACTTATACTCTACATTCAATATTTACCAATTCTTATTTGAATGTGGTATGGTTTGAGAGAATTGTCAAATAACTAAAAGAAAGCATTTTTGCGTTGTCATTTTCTCTTTTTCGTGTCCTCCCCTTCGCAGCCACTATCATGCATTTAGAGTTTTTCAAATTCAATCTCAAATTTATTTTTTTGTGTGTGTTGTTGGCAATATCAATGGAATGTTAGTGAAGTAGTGGAGATGCCGCCATACCAAATCGTTGTGTATTTGCCGTACAAGAGAGATGGAAGAGACAATTTTATCTCTCCTTTTTTGTGATTTTGTGAAAGAGTGGAGAACGAGAAAACTAATAATAATAATAATAATAATAATAATAATAATAATAATAATAATAATAATAATAATAATAATAATAATAATAATAATAATAATAATAATAATAATAATAATAATAATAATAATAATAATAATAATAATAATAATAATAATAATAATAATAATAATAATAATAATAATAATAATAATAATAATAATAATAATAATAATAATAATAATAATAATAATAATAATAATAATAATAATAATAATAATAATAATAATAATAATAATAATAATAATAATAATAATAATAATAATAATAATAATAATAATAATAATAATAATAATAATAATAATAATAATAATAATAATAATAATAATAATAATAATAATAATAATAATAATAATAATAATAATAATAATAATAATAATAATAATAATAATAATAATAATAATAATAATAATAATAATAATAATAATAATAATAATAATAATAATAATAACAATAATAATAATAATAATAATAATAATAATAATAATAATAATAATAATAATAATAATAATAATAATAATAATAATAATAATAATAATAATAATAATAATAATAATAATAATAATAATAATAATAATAATAATAATAATAATAATAATAATTATTATTATTATAATTATTATAATACTTAAATTAAGACTTCAATTTGTTTTTTATTTTATTTTTGAAAAGAAAATATCAGTTATGTGAATTAAGTTTATTAAATCACAATATTAAATCAAAATAATTATTTTTAATATTTTTAATTTGAAGTTTTGTTAAATAATAAAATACAATAAAATGAAAGCACAAAGTTCACACATTTTAAAACAATTTTACCTCCGAAAATATTGAAGGGCTACATTGTAGAATGACACTTAAGAGTGAAAAGAGCAATCCTCTTTAATATGAGTACCTTTATACCCCATAATTTTAAAAAATATTCTCTATCTTATAACAAACAAACTAGAGTATTAAAATTTAATCTTTACCTAAATATTAGCATTGAAGATTGAATTCGAAAAACTATAAATAAATTTGAAGGCTATTGAATCATTGTATCCAAAAAATTATAATTATTGGTAAATTAATAGTGACTGCCATAATTTTATTATTAATATAAGCAACTTTAAATAGAGAGAATGAGTTATAATGGAACTAGTTAAAATAATATTATTAATATTTTATTACATTTTGTTGAGTCATTATTTGCTTAACTAATAAATTTTTTGTGGTCAAATACAATCTATTTGAACTATTTTGGACTTATTAATTAAAATAAAAAAGGTGAAATTAGTTGGATGTGGTTTTGCAATAATATAAGAAATTTTAATATTTTTTAAAATAAATTTAATTCATTTCACAAACAATAAGATTCGCTAGCAAAAGATGAAGTCATTTGTGTTAAAATCTAAGGTGAAAATTTTAAATATAGAAAATGATTTTTAATGATGTTAGTTAAAATAATATTACAAACATTTATTGTCAATTTTTCAAATCAACATTTGCTTAAATCAATATATTTTCTTTTGTCAAATATAATGTAAATTATTTACAACAATTAAAGGAATATTGTTAATATTTGTATTGACTAAACAAATGTGTAAGGAATATCATAATGCTTACAAAGAATTAAATTAATGTATCACTCTTTGTAGTACTGTGTCATATGTCTCATGCAGCATGTGATGTTATTGAATCATCTATTTTCTCAACACATTTGCATCTATACATTGATGGATGTAAAACAACCCTTTGGATCTTTTTCTCGTTTTTAGCGTGTTTCTATTCTTCCGTCGCAATTGTTACAACAAAGAACGAATATTCGTTGACAAGATCAAGAACGCCTTGAGCATCGAACAACACACATCTAAATCATCTATCGATTCTAATTTTTCTATCAAACAAAAGAAACTTCAGATTCAAACCGTTTTCACCGCTCATCTTCATTCTTGTGCACCGAAACCCAAACATATCTCAGATGTGACCAAACACTCATGTTCCCGATCCTACAAAATCAAAAATACAATTGTTATGATTGTGATCAAATTCAACGAGAATCAAACAACAAAATCAATTATACACGCCTCACGACACTCATGTTTTCCTATAAATTGTATCGTAGCTCTAGATATCAACGCAATCTCAAAATTTCAGCTTCAAAGACAACACACCTTCTAATTATTACCTTCTAAACATAAATTACTTCTAACAAATGAATTATTGAAATTTATTCACTTTTTCTTGTTTTCAATTTTTCTCACAAATAAACATTTTTCATATTCTAAATAATTCATTTTCCAAGTCTATATATATGAGTTTAATCTTACTTACCAAATATAAAATATAACATATACAAATTCACCAGCAAAATAATGGCTTTTCACAACCATCAATCTTATCTTCTAGGTGTTTCATGCATTGCTTTGGTGTTGGTTTCAGGTGATCAGAAAAGTTTTTTTTAATATCTTTTACTTGTATATTTCATAAGCAATTTACTAATTTATATTATTGTTTCAGGATTGGTTACTAGTTTGGAGACTCCAGCAATAGGTTTAGATGAAACATGTGCTCCTGATTGGCCACTTGCATTTTGTTGTTCTGCGGCTTGTACTCCAACCTGCAATCAAGACTGTAAGAACAAAGGATATAAATCAGGTGGACATTGCGAAACTTTTGGTGATACTCTATGTTGTTGTTTTAGGCATAGGCCATGAGTTATGTTCCTAAAAATAAAGAAAATAAGATTATTGCTATGATTGTATTGTAGATGCATCTCAAACAATCATAGGCAGATGATTATAAAAATAAATGTATGGCTTTAGTTACTTATTTTAATGAAAGTGACAATGATTTCTATTTTATATAGGGTTAGGTTTGGTTTTATTTTATTTTAGAGTTGGCAGGATGAGTTTAATTTGAGAGCTGCAATTGCACTCACAATATTATTCATGAAACTTTTGCAATCACACTAAATTGTAATTGTATTGTAATTTTAAAATCACGTATCTGATTATATTAGAAATTTTATCGGATAATATTTTCTTTAAGCAAGTTGTATTAGTAGAGAGAACCAAGAATTTTCTAATCTGTTTACAAAAATCGGAAGGAAAAAATCGAACTGACAAAAAAGGGGAATTATCAATCAATTAAATTAAGAGAGATGAAGCAGATGATCTTTGCTAAACTCATAGAACCTTAAATTGAGATTGATAATTTCTCCTATCCCTAACCACCTCCAAACCAATATCTTTATACACCACACCGTGTTATCAACATTCCAACCGTCATTCCAAAAACAAATACCATTTCTTAACAACCAAATTGTCCAACAAGTTTCTAGCCAAACAACTCCTCTCTTACCTTCTTTCAACTTCTTATGTTTACAAAAATCATACCAATCCATAAAATTGTTCAAACAATCCTCCAAAACTCCTACCGGTTTATCCACCCATTGAGCTATTTCCTTTCAAATAATTTTTACCACAACACAATGAAAAAGGAATGGTCCCTACTTTGACAAAGAATCACAAAAACACAATTAAGAGCTTCTAAAGGAAAATTGATACCTCTTATCTTCAAAAGTTCCTTGGTCAGAAGTCTATTAGCAAGAAGCCTCCACGTGAAGGCTTTGATTTTAAAAGGAACTTCCATAACCCAAATTAAACTAACCGCCTCATTTCTCTTGAAAGGACCATAAGGAACCGGAAAGAATCAAACCACTTATAGCAAGACGCCACCGAGAAAGCTCCATCTTCTTCCAAACTCCAAGAAACCTTATCTCTCTCTTCGACACCCCAAATAATACCTTCCAAAGTCAAGATAAGCGAAGAAAGACGACTTCTAGAAACCAAATCCAACACCATAATATCAATCCCCAAATCACCCCATCTCCAACCCCCATCCAACCAATCCCTCATACCGACCACCGCCACCTTTTTCAAGACTGAGGCCTCAAATAATTCCGGAAAAGAGACTTTTAAAGAATGACCACCCAACCAACTAGCCTCCCAAAAAGGTGTAGTAAACCATTCCCCAAAGAAAACATACAATTTGACTCAAAAGGATCAACCCTTTTAAAGGAAACACAACAAAGGAGATCTTTCCACCAAAGCGAAGAAGAGGTGGAAAGACTACCTCTTTCATTCCCACCAAACGCTTCCAAAGCATTGTCACCGTACCGCGCTTTTAACAAAATAGACCAAAGGGTATTCACTCCTTGCAAGATTCTCCATCGCCATTTATTTAAAATGGCCATATTGAATTTCGGTAAAGATTTAACACCTAATCCCCATTTTTCCCCTGGTAGACACACACTACTCCAACTCATCCAATGAATCCTCTTCCTCTCTTCCACACCTCCCCATGAAAATCTTCCTTGAATACTTGAGAATTATTTTACTACCTTGGAAGGCATTTTATAGAAAGACATATGAAATATCAGGAGAGAATTAAGCACCGACTTCAAAAGAGTAATCCTCCCACCCAAGTTTAGAAAACGATGTTTCCAATCCGCTAACCGATTCCTCATTTTATTCAAAAGAGAAACCCAAGAAGAATACTTCCTCGGATTAATACCTATCAGAATCCCAAGAAATGTAAACTTACTAGATTCTACTTTGCAAGAAAGAACAAAAGAAGCGGCCTCCAAGAAATTGTTGGAAACATTCAAACCAATCAACTTATTTTTATGATAGTTAATTCCAAGACCTGAAATTAACTCAAAAGCTCTCAACACCGCCTTCAAGGCCCACACTTGCCTCCAAGAACCTTCCCCGATCAATAAAGTGTCATCCGCGAATTGAAGAATATCCACTAAACACCTCCCTTTAACCTCAATATTCTCCCATATCCAACGATTTTCTAACCAAATCGGAAAGCCCTTCGCTATCAACACAAAAAGAAAAGGAGAAAGAGGATCTCCTTGTATCAAACCTCTCTTCACAACAAACTCCTTGGTTGGGATACCATTCACAAGGACCGACATCTTACTTTAAAAAATTAAAAGCTTCATCCACCTTCTCCAAACCACACCGAACCCCATTCTCTCCAACATGTATCTAAGAAAATTCCAACTCACGCTCATAAGCCTTTTCAAAATCCACTTTGAACATTAGACATTTTCTCCCTTCCCTTTTAGCAAAATCTACCACTTCAGTCGCCACAAGAACCCCATCTAAAAGTTTTCTCTCCGGCACAAAAGCACTTTGACAAGGGGAAATAATGGAATGCAAAACCTTCTTCAATCTTCCCACTAAGAGTTTAGAAATTGCCTTGTAAATACTTCCTACCAAACATATAGGACGATATTCATCCAACGAGACCAGATTTGGCTTCTTCGAAATCAAAGACAAAAACGAGGAAATAATCGCTTTAGACAAAAGTTCACCCGAGTGAAAACAATTGAAAAAATGAATAAAGTCCTCTTTGAGAAAGGACCAACATCTTTTGATAAAAAGAAAAGAATAAACATCCGAACCCGAGCTCTTCGATCCACCACAACTCCAAATCGCCTCTTTTATCTCATCCTCTAGAAACGGTTTTTCAAGATCCACTCTCTCCTCCATACTAATGCTCTTGAAATAAATCCCTTCTAACCTCCAACTCCCACTCTCCACCTCCTCAAATTTCTTCGAAAAGAAATTCCACACCTTTCTTTAACTTCCTTAACCGACTCCACCATGGTGCCCGAGACATTAAGGGGGCTAAATGATTAGTACTCCTTCTGATCTTCATGATTTTATGAAAGAATTCACTATTACAATCACCTTCACGGAGCCATTTGACTTTCGCTTTTTGAGCTAACATATTTTCTTTAATCCTCAAATTCAACCCAAAAAAACCTCGTAGCTTTTCCGATTAAGTAAATCTCTGGAAGCAACCCATCATCATCTCCTTCCAAGTAGTCATGCAAAGAAATTTATATCTCGCACATTCTTCTCCATCTCCAAATCCATCATGCCAAAAACCATTTTGTTCCACCAAATTAGTCTATCCTTCAACAATCGAAGTTTATCGGACAATGTTGTCCTTATCTCTTATATATTTTTATCAAAATTCATAATTTCATAACTTCAAAAATTATTTATTTCATATATAAGAAAAAATCTTAACATTATGTGTGTGTTTTTTTTTTTTTGTGTCATCTCTCATGATTTTGTTCTAACAGTTTAGAATTTACAAAGAATAATTAAATAAAAATGACATTTAATAGAAGAGAGAAAGAGATAAGTAATTTATCTTTATTACTTTTGAAATTTCTTGAACATTTTTATATGAATTTTTTTTTAAATTTAATCGATTAGTTCCGATCGACATAATAAATCGACTAATATGATCTCATGGTTCAGATGGACGTTTTATTAGTAAAACTTTATTTTTATTAAGAATCAAACTTAAATAATATTCAAATTATTCGGCCTTATTACAAATTCCTTTCACACTAGAGCCTAAATACATGATTATTTTTAATTTTAAAATTCATCTTTATTTGTTGAATTTTCTTCACCATCTAATCTAACAACTCATAAATAATTAATTTTTATTTATCTTTTTCTTGCAAAGGCTATGACTAATAAACCATTTTTTCTTCCGTTATTGCAAAAAATATATATATATATATATATATATATATATTGTTAGATGACAATTTTTGTTTAAAAATTGAAAGATGACAAAATTTAAAAATTATGTTTCATTGAAAAAAAATAGAATCATGATATAATATGCTACACTATTGATTTGTTTGGCAAGATCAATATATGACTTTATATTTTACAGTGTATAATCTCATATAATATTTTAGATTTGTTTAATAACGATTTTTTTTATCACGAGTTTATAGTTTATTTTTTTAGTTTATAATTTATTTTCTAGATGTTATTTTAAATAGTATTTTGACTTATAGTTTATAATTTATTTTTTTTTTATCTTTATTATTTTAACAAAAATTTATATTTATCCTTTATAATTTATTTTAAATTAAAATAAAATAATTATATAATAAATATCTTTTAAGTCATTTATATTTATAAATTAGTTACACCGCTAATTTTAACAAATACTTCAATTAATTTATTAGTTATCAGTTTTAACTATCAGTTATAAGTTATAAATTATCAATCATTATTCATCAACTATAAATTATAAACTATCAGTTAACTTATCAATCAATTGCTATTTTTATCAAACAGAACCTATATTTTATTTTTATAAAAATATCTAAATAGAAAAGGTGTTTCATTATGAATTGAAAAAGTTATGGGTAAAGGATCATACACAAGGCTTATTGGAAATAAAATTAAGATAAAAAGCCTCCTTAATAAGTTTGGCAACTGCCATGAAAGTAACGGGATTACCTTCAACCAGGGTATTCCGGAGAGTGTTTGGAGAGGTATATTATGACTAATTTTTAGATAATATATATATATATATATATATATATATATATATATATATATATATATATATATATATATATATATATATATATAATTGACTATTTATTTGATACATGTGACTTATAAATCAAATAAAAATTATAAATTAAAAAACACCAAATTTAATTTTGACCAAACTCTTAAAATTTCGGGACGGTCCCGCCTCGATCGCATTGTTAAGAATTTTCAAATAAATATAAAAGAACTTAATTTACTAATATTTCCAAAAAATAAGTTATCCGTAATTTTCATAAGGATAAATATTTGGTAAGATTTATAAATTACGGCATAACGCTACCATCACAAAGATGTATGTAAGAAATTTTGTAAATTTTTTAATCCATCTATGATCATTTTATTCACCCGCGCGAATTTTCTAAGTTATCCTTGAAAACCAAAAATATATTTTGTGCGAACATTATCCGAAAATTTACACCAAACCGAAATTAAGTTCCTGCTTTATACCGTAACTATATTTTCGGTTTAATTCATAACAAAAAACTAGAAAGCTTCATTTAATTGTCTAACATAGAGATACATAAATTTAGCAAATACAAACCGAAAGTTAAACATAAATCGAACATTACAAATCAATATTCAGGTGGATGTTGCAACATCCTCATAATGTCATCGACGGTTCTTGATAAAGTCGCATCTAGCTCGATTAGAACTTTCTCCTGAAAACTTCGATAAGCGACCACATAGCCCATAAATCGTGTCGCTCTTCATTCATGTTCATTAATCAAGATTCTCTTCATTGTCAATCGATGGCTAGCAAGACTGATATTCTCTACCTTTCGATCGTCGCCGTAAGGAACAAGTTCCTGCAAATTTTCACGCACTTCAATACGGGTGTACACCGTGATCTTGAATTGTAAGACAAAGGTGTCACGGAAAATGAAAAACTCCAACAACCAATGTGATGTCTAATTTCATGTCCATATCGGTTTTATGGTTGTGGTAGGAAGAAATATAAGAGAGAGGTATTTTATAGTAGAAGGATGTAAACATGGACCATAGAAATCCTATTCGTTAGTGATAAACCGAAGTTAAATTCGGTTTTCAACTTAACCAAAATCGGAAGTGTACTTTGGGTAAATGGCTGGGTTTGAAAAACCAAAAATGTAATGAAACAACAAGTATAACACAAATCTCATATATTCAAAAACTTGCAAGTGGTCAAATTACAAAATGAGTATATTTCCACATCATAATACATTATCAAAATGAAGTTAACATTACAATGCTACCTATACTACTTGAAAGAGATAAATCCATCGGTGGAATCGAATCCTCCTATATCTATTTCCTCAACTTGTTGTATTCTTGCATCATTTCCATGAACTGTCTAGCCATGTCTCGATGGTTCTCAGAAATGAAGTGCTCACTCCGATGATGTATATGGTATAGGCATCCCGTTTCAAGTAGACTTGAACAAAATGTCGTGGATTTGAAATCCACTCAACACAAATGATATGATCACTGGATTTGGTGTAGAGCAGCCACAAGATAGGAAAATAAGTCTCGAAAACTGTATGTCATATTAATACACACCTTGTCATACGACTTGCTATGAGATGACCCATTTCGTGGAACCGATCCATTTGTTCTCCGGTGCACATCCAACCTTAATGTACTAGTGCATGATGTATTTCCTCAACTTTCTTTACTCCCGAACACACGTGTGTACAACTGTTCTATCAACATTGTGATCGAGTATCTCGCACAATATTGTAATACTTTTCACTTACACTAGCAAACAAGAAACATCGAAAGCCATAATTACCCAAGACCCACATTGACGATCCTTTCAACGATTTGTGCATGAAAACCGGCATTTGATCAATGAACGTTACTTTTGATGGAGTGCGGTGGTTTGCTAATACGGGCACCTTTGAAGCATATTTCGAGTTTCGTGTAGGTGAGTTGGAAAATACTTTGTCAATATGTTCATAATATGAATGACTCGTAGTAGAATTTTTGCTCTGTAGGTTTCAACTTCTTCGTGCACCTTTGTTTTTATCATTATAAGGGTGGTTTCAAATTGGTCTCCGTAAACGCAATATTTATCAACTCTTCTTTGATGTGGAGTTTGGTGGCCATCGACTCAAAAATATTGCTTGTATTGCTTCCAATTCGATAAGGATGGAGATATTTTATTTATCACTTTTCATTTTCCGTCATCCTCAAAATTAAGTCTCTTCCAATGACTAGAGACCTCGTCCATACATATCGACATTACCATTCATCTTCTTGGCTATGACACAAGGGAGGCCATATGTTTTCACAATAGGCACCCACACTTTGAGGTGTCATCACCCACATTTTAAGCTCTTTCGCCATGAATAATATAATTGTCACCGAGAGATGATATCACCAATTGAGAATATAGCATATTCTCCTTGAACCTATGTTCCAACACCGTGATACTACGACTAAATATTGTTTTTATCTCATTATGCTAGTTCAAGATCATATGGTTCACAGCTTCCCAACTCGTAATCAAATCACCCTTGCTATTTACCAACCAATTCTTGAGACAAGCATGCATGATTCAACGCTATGTTGTATGTCCGAGTGCATAACCCGATCAGTTCATGCACAAACAAATTTATCTTTCACCGATCAAGTATGTGGTCTCTACATATTTCAATGATTCGTATATTTCTCACAAACAGCTCGGAATTGTAAAACAAAGATCAATATACATCTCTTTGTAGATGCATTAACAATAACATTCTATGCAACCATGATTTTATCCACACAATAACCGGACTTTACCAACTTTCCATCTTCACCACCACCTATTTCGACACCACAAGAAGTTTAACTCGACTTCTCACATTTTTGTAATATGGTACATACAAAGTAATGCGGAAGAAGTTGGAAATACAATGAAACAAAGATTTATTAATGTCGATCTCCGATAACAATTACCTTTGGCATATCCTCTTGGTCCTTCAACATTGACCACACACCTCTAAAGCCCATTGAAAGTTGTCTTCTTTTTCACACTCAAGAAATGCAAAACCAATCGAGTACGTCTTCTCCTGTATGTACCAACAATTTCCAACAACGGTAATGTACTTGTTAGTTTTGTACGAATCCATTACGAGCATAGAAGGAAATGTGTTGAACAATTTAATAGAATCGGGATGAGTTCAATAAATGTCTCTAACAGCATTTCATCATCACCTCGCCGATGCCTACAAACATAATTGTTCTCATCAAGAACTTTCAAAAGGTGTTGCATTTCGGTTTGATCCTCCCGAAGGGCTAACTTTGTTTGATAGCGCTTATTGTACACTTGTTTGATATTAGAGGTGTTCTCCGGTCTTTTGCGCTTCAAAGTTGCAATAATGTTTTTGGGAGGTACCAAATTCAAAGTTATGTCAGAAACACAAGTTTTCTCATTCGGAAGTAGCTGGCATGCTATTGGGTGACCGGCCAACTTTGGAGTTAAATCGTGATTGTGTTCTCCGCTAATCACATTAAACTTACACTTATTGTTGGCCATGAGATAACCACGCAACCAAAATGGACACTCACATTTTCTTGTACTGGTTTCCTCGCGTTTTAAATTTTAAATGCGAGCCACATATTTTCCACTCCTTTTGCAAGTCAAAATAACAAAGGCATTTCTTCTATCAGTGTCGTTATCGGACATTGCTATCACAATACCAAATCCTAACCTCGTTGCCTCTAAACAGATCCACTGCAACATACTGTCCCGTAATTCAAATTCTTGAACATTTTCATAATGTTCACGAACATCCGATGCACTTAATTACTTAGAGGCGGAACTACAACCGGCAATACAACTTCGGTCACTTTAGGTTTAGGAATGTTATCGGGGTGCACCATACCTATGTAACATAATAAAAATTATAAATACACATATCACAGTGAAAACTGTTGCATAATTTCAAAACTGGGACAAAATCGGAAATAAACTTTCGGTTTAGTTCAACCACAAACCGCAAATAAACATTTAGTTTGTACGTAACCTTATTTTCAGTAAAAAGTTACAGATTAATGCAATTAATGAGGGATAAAAGGGATGATGTTTAGAGAAATTCTTCTTTGTTGAGCTTTTCCGATATGATGAACCAAAAATATGGATTTGGTGAAAAATGGATTGACAATGGAGAGGTTTTGAGAGATTTGGAGAAGGAAGTGTGTAATGGTGGTGATCACCATGGTCACGCTTATAGAAATGCCTTCGTGACAAAATCGAAGTAAACTTTCGCTTCATAAAATAACTCAATATTCTTGTTACTATGGTCGGAGTTATACTTCCAGCCCATATCTAAGTGCATCTCGATATGCTTATATTTCTGGGTCACACCATATTTTGACCGGTTTGAATAAAAAAGAATCGAAATAAACTTCCGATTTTAAAAATGACATTTTGAGTATTCATGGTGCGCCTACCCTATGGAGTTGATTAAGAAATCCACTAAATTTTAGAAGAGTCCTAATAAATTACCACACACCTTATATATTGATATTTTTAAGAAAAATTATATTTTCATAATCATTTTATTTCATTTACAATAAAAATTTCTAATCTTTATATAAAATTGACCTTTATATAATTAATAATTTTAAATAAAATTAAACTTTAAACTTTAATAGACATTTATCTTTTGTATAAAATAAATTAATCAAATTAAAATTCAAAAATAAATAAATAAAGGCTTATTTTAATCTCTAATTTTAATATTATTTCAAAATTGTCTCTGAATGTTTAAAAAAAATAGTTTTAGTCTTTAAAATTAAAATTCGTATGAAATTTTGCAAAATAAAATTGCAAAAATGTTAATTAGTTTTAAATCTGTGGAGAAATTTATAAGAAAATTCCTAGAAAACCTATAATTTTTCTGCGAATATTGAATTTAAGTACCAAAATAAAAAAGATTTAATATTCTTGAACTATTTTCAACAAAAGAATCCTAATTAAAGACTAAAAAAAACACACTAATTTATAGCTACCAGCCTACTATTTAAGCAATAAATAAATAATTATTGCATCTAACATACTTAATTGCCCATTGAATATTTTAAGCGAAATAAGGAAACATTTAACGTAACTTCCCACCCGTGCATTCATAAAGCAAAACTATCAAATTGTAGCATTCTTTGTTTCTTAAACACTTGAAATTAATGCTTGAAATAGCACAAGTTTATTAACCAAAATAAATTATGTCACTTTATTCATATTTTTCAAACACTTGTGTAAAAAAGGGTTTAGCAATTTCCACTCAATTCTAATGCACTCCACATGTTCACAACTTTTCACTTTAACTAATAATTTAATCTTATATTACATTTTATTTAATAAATATAGGCTATATTTTGATAAGACATATTTTTAAGTTTAAGATTTATAATTTATAAATTTATATGACATTTTAGTTCTGATTGATAACGGTCTTTTTATTACGAGTTTATACTTTATTTATTATATTAGATTATAATTTTTTTTCGAACGTTATTTCAAATAGCATTATAGCGTATAACTTATTATTTTTTATTTTTTTTTATCATTATTATTTTAACAAACACCTATTTTTATTCTTTTATATTTATAGATTAGTTGAATTGGTAATTTTATCAAACACTTCAATTAACTTATCGCTACCAATTTCACCATCCACTACAAATTATACGATATCGATCATCACCATCAAATATAAACTATGACTATTAACTAACTTATCAATCAACCACTATTTTTATCAAACATACTCCTTTTACCAAGCATACCCTAAGTGTCAATTTACTTCTTGATTTGGTATTTTAAACAACTGTTTAAATTCTCGTACCATTAAAATAATGGATCAATATACTATAATGAAAATTATGCAAAATCAAAATTATTTTTAAAAATGTTTTCATTCTCAATAAATTTTAAGGAAGACATTGATAAACTTTCATAAACTTTAAGAAATTCAAATCCTTCAAAATTATCAATTTTATTTTGATATGCTTTTACATTTAAAATAGATCTAAATGTAAAAAATTTGTTCTAGATCAAAAACAGGATGAACCAGATGCACATTCATATACGCAAAGACATCTAATAGGATGTTGAGGATCTTCACCAGCCTTTACACAAGTTCCAGAACCACCACTGTAAGATTTAAAGCAATATGCTTTACAGGATCCAGGGTAGCATGGTCCTTGAAGGAGTATCTCACAATGTTTTGCCATTGCAGTTTGTGTAATCAAAACAGAAAGAGCATTATTAACTTAATAAGAATGCTTGAATATTTTATTATAAAAATTAGTATACTTTATTTAGTAATCAAAGAATTAATGTACCTGAAATAATGAAGAAAAGAGCAATAAATAGCATGAGGGAATTTTTAGCCATTTCGAATTGCTTTAAAAACAAGTGCAGAAAATGGATATATTTTGGATGAACCTGTCCATGGGTATATATAGAGCAAAATTATTGAAATAGTTATAAATATAAATAAAAAATAAATATATTAGACAGAATAATTATAAAATATGAATTGTAAAGTAAGTTTGTATAATTCTAGAGGTTGAATAGAAATTTTTATTATACTTTAAAAAGTAATATTTACAATTCACACTTGCAATATATTAAAAATATTATTTTATACGACATATATAAAAAGGAATTTTATTTATAGAAATAGATACTTTAAAATATGTTAACTCCTTTAAAATAAAGAAATAGATATATTTAAATAGTTAAAGACATATTTTATTATTAATATCTATAATATCTTTTGGTATATTCACTTAAAATAAAACCTGAGAATATAAAAATATATTTGTTAATTAAATGTAATTTTTCAAAATAAGATGTTTAAAACATTTTAAAGTTAGAATTTCTTATGAATTCTATTGTTCAATGTTTTATATATATATATATATATATATATATATATATATATATATATATATATATATATATATATATATATGAGATATCAAATTACACCAAGAGTTACACCAGTTAACTCGCTCAAAAACGCTACTCGTATTAATATTCTTTAAAATTAATCGTTGGATTGAAACATATCATCATATAGATCATACCGTAAAGTTTGAAATTAATCTATAATGATTTACTATGTCATTGAACTACATCAAAATTAACGTTATATAAAAGTCTATTTTGACGTTAATTTTGGATAACTTGATCATATAGTAAATCATCCATAACCATGCACCATTATCCGTTAATAACAACTAGTGTAAGTATATATCGCAACCAAAATGTGAAACAAAGCTACCGATATCATCTAATGTGACCGCATCTCCCGTATGGAAAATGAAATGATGGTGTCTCCGTGTCATCTCTCAACAAAAGTAAATAACAAAGAGATGTCCAAAGACGATCAAGTAGACTCAACAAACTTCAAAGAATGAAACTCTAACGATACTCCTCACCTCCTCGTGCATGAGACTCGGAAAGTTCTTTAACTTCGAACCATGATAAGCGACCTTTCAAAGACGCATTGTAAGAAGCAAAACTAAATTATAGTACATCAAATCTTGTAAGCAAAAATAAAAATTATGCAATTAAACAAAACAAAATATATACTCTTTGTGTCATATCCTATAAGCGACATGGTCAACAAATCTTGTCAAGACCGATTGTTCAAGGTCCTCCAAGGAAGGCTCCACTCTGTACATTGATGGTCTGTGAGAGACAGTCGTGGTGCCCAGACAGGGGATACCTTGTCAACGCTACCAAACATAACCTCCCCGCTCCACAACCTCGCCTCTCGTACCACAACAGCACAACCTCCTCAATATGCTCCTCAACCGCCGACTCCACAACAGAACAAGAGCATGTACTCTTTAGCAATGGCCCACCACGAACACGAGCATGTACTCCTCAAGGGAGCTTGTACCACATTAACAAGAAAACTTTCAATCCTCGACGGGTGCACGAACTACGTTTGTTGCTCAGCCATTCGTTTTCGGTGAGAACTGATCGGAGGACGTCTCCATCCCGTAACTCGAATGCATGTGCCTCGTCATTCTGGGCTAGAGCTTCCGCTCTATCAGCAACCCTACCCGCAATAGAACAATCTTTACCTCTGGTCCTCACTGCAAAATAAGAAAAAAATATGAAAATATGAACCACCGAAAATTTTTAAATTTTCGGTATTTTTCAAAAAAAAAAATGAACTACCAAAAATTTCAAAATTTTCGGTTATCCAATAAACTTCTGGAAATTTCCACTACAAAAGGGAAATGAAATCACCGAAATTTTTAAAATTTCCAATTGAAAATATATCGGATATTTCGAAATTTCTGATATCGTCACAAATTTTTTAAATGTACGATATGTCAATAAATATTTATTTCTGGTATCCTCCACTTAATCTTAAAATTACGTAAATTTATTGGTTTAATAGTAATATTGGCGTTGAAAATTAAAAAAAAAAAAATTGACAAACCCAATACTCAAACCACAAATATGCATATTGTTGTGGGTTGGATTAAATATTATCCATAAATGAAGGGGTTCGAATAATTTATAAATTGGTTCAATTAGAGTCGAACAATTTCTACCTGCACCCTAATCACCCCTACCTTATTTATATGTAATATATTGATGTTTCCACATTGCAAAGGTTGAAATCGATACATTGCCACTTATAAGTAGTTTTCCAATTCAACCTTGACCCCTTTGATAGAAAAATGGCATTTGATCTATAATAATTTGGTAACAAGTGAAGCTCAAAACACAATGTAGACAACACAATCTTTGGCCTAGCAAAAGCAATCAAACAAAGGCAAGAACAATACAAAAGTGAAAAGTTCCAAAGCTAGCAGTGTGTTAATGGTATTATCGCAATAAAAATCTAGTACACAAAGCAAAAACGCTATACCAATTTAAAGGTACCTAAGAAAAAGTATGCAGGACTCATACAGTTATTTTAAGAATAGAAGATTATCTCGACAGACCGGATTCAATCTACAACACAATTTTGATTTAGCGGTTAATATGAAGGACCAGCGAATGAGTAACGAGATGAAACCGCACGGTTGTAGCTTCCACCTCTTCTCCGTGGTAACGCTGCATCCGGTTATATTCGGACAAAGCACTAGCAGCAGAATGTGTTGAGTAGAGCCTACCATCTGCAACAGGCTCTCCCCTTCGCAAGTTGTCACCTCCAATTAAATAAGACCTTGAAGGTATTTCTCTTCTCACAGGTGGCAAGTAGATCTCGTGGAGAAGCTCCATAGCGATAGGGATGATAAGGATCATCCGCACGATCAGGAGCTGTGCCACGATAATAGGTCTGACGCTCGCCCTCATGGAAACGCCGGAGGATCAACAACGCCTTTCCTATAAATAGGAGGCTCCAATTGATGATGGCGCCTCTATCATAATCCTTCCGTCTGTCCTATAAATAGGGCGATCCATGTGATGGTTGTCGCGCGCTTTCGTAATCCCTTTCGCTTTCCTGTAAATAGGGGGTCCAAGTTACGTGGCCTCTTTCGTAATCCCTCTCGTAGGATCAGGTATAGGATTTGCCTGAGAAACACCAAGGAGACCGTAGCACGATAACTCTTTTCAGTTAGAAATAAATCACGGGAGGAGCTTCTTCTCCGCTCAGATCGAGGATCCCTTTCATGAGACAGCACGTTATGTGTTTCTATGCACGCGAGGCCGTGATCCCTAGCAGAATCACGAGCTTCCTGTCTCGAATTATTGCTTTCGGAGGAGAGCGGCAGGCTGCATGGCTGAATGAACATCCACCGTCGGAAAAGTGCCGTGAGCCTCCTAACCTGAAAAGAACAAATGAGTATCATCTTCGACAGAATAAAATACATTACTGACGATTAGCCAACTAGAGGCAGCATTGGGTCTCACTTGTCGAACAGTAAGTTCAGTTTTGAACTTGTTCTTGTCATTATAGTTTTCTTTGATGGCGCTTTTGAAAATGCTTTCGGGCAGAGGGAAACAATCAGAAGCAACACTGAACCGCACCTGAAAATCACATCGTTTCCGAGTAAATCATAATAAACGAAAACAACACCGGGACAAATTAAATAGAAAAATAAATGAGGGAAGCAACCTGAGCGGAAAGTTACCACCAAAAGCACGGGTTCGAGTTTCATACCACCAGAAGACGATGCTTTGTAAACCCATACAACAGCTTCAGATCAAAATCAAAAGAAAAGCTTAGTCCCAGGCTTTATCCCTAAAATAACATCTTTTTTACCAACTGGAACAGCCATGACTCGATAACGGTAACAGTCGGGTTTTGTCTTTGCATTGCACATGAAGATGTAACCGCCAACTTTTTCTTTATTTTTCTCACTGGATTCAGGTTTTTCACCGCCACTGTTTTTGATTTTGTTTGTGTCTGTTTTACTTTGCCACCCTTTGTCTAACTCTTTATGATGATTCTCTTCATTCTTTGGCTTTTGTTCAGTGTTATCCAACTTTGCCATCTTGTTTCTTCTACCCCGACGTCTCTTTGAATTACGACTAGCGCTCCCTTTTTGAGTTTCCTTTTCTTTATCATTTTCATCCTTCTCGCTCTTTCCAATGGGACTTTTTCCGCTAGCGCTCCCTATTTCAATCTTCTTCTCTTTATCATTTTCATCCTTCTCGCTCTTTCCAATAGGACTTTTTCCGCTAGTGCTCCCTATTTGAATCTTCTTCTCTTTATCATTTTCATCCTTCTCGCTCTTTCCAATGGGACTTCTTCCGCTAGCTATATTTTCAGCCTTCTCACTCTTTCCAATAGGACTTTTGCCACTAGTGCTCCCGTTTTGAATTTCCTTTCCTTTATTATTTTTAGCTTTCTCACTCTTCTCTTTAGATGTTTCTTCTGTTTTTCCCACTACTTTTTGTTTTGTGCTTTCAGTCCAATCTGTGGAGAGCGCTTTATTCACGGCCTTGATCAACTTTCCAGCCCTAGATTTCTTAACGATTTTAGACTTCCTTCAGTGATTTTGGAGTTTTCTTCTCACTCGACTCTGGTATACCGACCCTTCGAGCATTTGTATCCTTGTTGGTGTCATCTTTCTCTGATGGTTGAGGAGGAGAAGACTCTTGTGGAGGACTCTCAGCACCGTTCTTGCCGTCTTCTTGCTCCATAGTGTACAGGTCAAGAAATGTCACTGCACCTAGGTCAGAAAAAAGGAAAGTGATACACTGAAATATGACAAACTGTTATAAACTCTGAAAGGTACTACTCCTGACATAACACAACATACGCAAATGAAAAGTTACGAGACACACGGAGAACCGATGAAATGTAACTCGACAGACAGAAAATAAAAACAAAATAGAACATAGAATAAATGCATATATATGAGTACCAAAACACTTGAGTCGAACTTCAAATTTCAAGCAGATCAGGAAATGAAGACTACTAATATTTCTTTTTTCTCGACAGGAAAAGCATCAAACGATGATGTTATCGGATATTGATCTGATATCTGTATTTAGATATTCTGAAAGTAACCATGTGATAGTTATTCTGATATGAGCATTGCACGATATCAGTGTCATAGTGAGTGTCGGTGTCCAACATATGTTGGATGTATACGCATAGGACACGGTATCGAATCTGAATATTTGGCCCATTGAGGTAACAGATACGAATGCAGAAAATGAGAGCTCTGATCTGTGAGACCAAATGAAAATTGAAATATGCAAGCTCGGGGTCATAAAACAACAATTTCGCTTCAAAATGACGGCATTACCGCTGTGTCGCCAAGCCAGAAAGCAGAGTTATAAAACAACATTTTGTCTGAATGATCAAGGAAGAAGAATTTCAAACCCTATAATATTTTCAAATCAAATAACAAAAGAAATCCCAATACCATTAAAAAAGGTTCTAAAACTCAGAAATTGATTTAAAATGTGATGCAAATATGTTACGTGAATGAGAACTTGTAACAGCTATCTCACACGACACAATGCAATCACAATGTAGCATCAAAACTCTATAGCACCGACGCCTGAAAAAATTGTTTGTCGTGTCACAAACCAACACCGACACTTGTGATTACGCTTAATTTATTCAGTTTTTCCAATTAATATCGGTGTCGACATGTCAGTGACAGTGTCATGTTTCTGATCTCCGTGCAAATCAATAGTACTACATTCACTAAAATTGAACCATGCATTCACTAAAATCCTTCAGAAAAATTCAAAAAAAATATATATATGAAAACATCACCACAAGACAATGATCTGAGGTAGCTAACAGCTTATCCATAAAAATAAAAATAAAACCTAAAATGCACAAAATAAACAAACACAGAAACCTAGTATTTCGTCACAAAATTCAAAACAAAACAATATTTTAAGGAGCATTCAATTTGGTATCTTAAACTCAAGTGAAACAACTTCCAGAAGAAAAACACAAAATAAGGATTCCATTACAGAATGAGAAGCAGTGATACCCAGATGAAAAAATCGAAAATTTAACGGTTTTGATGAAAAGGGACATCAATAAATTACTCAAATTGATTAAGATTTCAACGCTCCTTAATAAACCAATCTATGCATCAGAAGAAGAAGATAAAGTGAAGTAATGGAAAGCAAAAGAGAAAGAGAAAGTACCTCGAAGGAAAGAGTAAAACCCAAAGCCTCAGAGAGAGAAGAGATATGAGAAGTATGAGATGCGCGAGCAGAAATCAAACCCTTGCGTATGGGATCGAATTTGCACCGTACTCTTTCATTTTTTATTTTAGCTCATGGTTGAAATTATATTATTTGGTAAATTAATTAATGGATAAAGAGATATAAATAAAATAAAACATCTTTAAAGTACAAGACTTATAAAGATGTAAAATTAAATTTTAAATAGTGTTTTTGTTTGTAAGTAAACGAGCATTTTTTTAAAATCTTGGTATTTTGTCTTGAGTTCGACTAATTCAAGAGGATCAATTTTATCGTTCATTCATGGGGTTTTTAAAGTCGTAACAAAATTTATATGGACCGACCTACAAGAATTGTTAGCACCTATTCGATTTGAACTCGTGATTTTGAGAGGAGTAACTCTCAAGTTAACGAGCTTTTGATTTTAGTCTCTAGTTTTTTTTGGCATAAATTTATTTTTGGTCCAGATATTTTTTGTATTTCAACTGCTCAAAAAGTTGAGTTGATGACGGTGATGACCGATTTTTAGGATTTTATTTTTTATTCTTTTCACACACGCTGATATGTTGTTTTACAGTTTGTTAAAGAGAGATCAAATAAAAAAAATCATTTTTCTAATCTTATTTCTCTCTCTCTTCGCCATTGCACTTTCTTCTTCCTCCCTGCACCTTCAACATTCAAATGGTCATGGATTCGTCTTCGTCAGCAACTCGCATCATGTTCAAGTACCTGTGGTTGCATAGAACTATTAAAATATTTATGTCAAACTCTATTAAAATCCTAAAAGGAGATTTTGGAAGTGTCAAAATCCAGGTTAATATTTGTTTGCAAGTTGTTCATTCGGGACGGTGACTTGATCGAAATCCACCTAGTGACCCCGTGTTCAAGTGATGCAATTGCTTGATGTGCTTAAGGATTTAGGGTCCATTTTTAAGATTGAGGTTGAAAAAAGCAAAGATGAAGATGAAGTTGAATAAGGAAAGAGAAAAGGAAATTTGTTGAAACTGTTGGTCGTGGTCGGGATTCTTCTTCGCTTATCACAAATGGTGGTGAATCTCATTTGTTTGTGTTTGTTTGTTGTATTTTGATTTTAGTCCTTGTAACATTAATGTTTTTGAAATTGGTTCATGTACCATATGATGAATGAAAATGATATTTTGATTTTGGACAATATATGTTTGGAATTTTATTGTTCTTCCTGTTTGCATTTTAAATGACACGATATTATTAAAGGTAAAAGCCAAACTATTACTAGGTCATTTCAAATGGGCATAAACCTTGATAATGTATCCAAATACATAATGTATCTAAAACATAAACGTTCAAACACCAAGGCTAAAGCCAAAGCAGAATGTAATTTAAATACATAATACAAAACAAAAAGGCTTAAGCCAAAATAAATGATGCACTCATTTTGTTCAACATAATAGAAAAAATAATTCAAAATGATCCAATGTCTACAATTTCCATGGTTGTACAAGATTACTCCTTCCCTCGAGCTTTTGCATTTGAGTACTCTTGCTCTATAACTTCTCCTCAACTTCAACTTCGTAAAATAATTGTGATTGTTGGGAACGCCTCCCCATACGTGCCTGCCGAGGACGCTTCATCGCACGTGTCGGGCCAGACGCCTCCTCCACGCCCCTCCAAGGATATGTGGCCAACGTCCTCCGAATATGACGGAGCCATCCCGCCCCCAAAATAATCTGCCCCGAGAATCACGGGCAATGAATCTGGATAAAGATCATGAACCGTCACCTTTACCCACGAGGATCTGGCGCTCCACTATGGAACTAGACATCCGTCCAAATGGGGACCTGGCCCATCGTGGGGCTATAAATACAATTTTACTAGAGAGTGCACATTGTTCTATTCACTCTAACTTCATACTTGCACTCTCACCGAATCTTACTTTGGCATCGGTGTCTCGCAGTACCCTCTTATTCACTTCAACAACCGTAGAAGTCCAAGTGTCATTACCGCTAACGATATGTTCCGATCCGTGACGATCACAATATTTCTAAGAGATTACAACAATAAAAACAATATCATATGGTGTCGACATCATATCTCTAACATCGTCATATTTAACATGCACCAATATTCGGATATCATCATTTTCATCAGAATAGAGATGTACAAAACAAATCCTCATTATTTCTTATTATTTCATCATCATCAATCTCCATGTCTAACCAAAACTTCAAGTTCCTCCTCAAGTTGCTTGAAATTTCAGATGTTCCAAAAATGCGTCTTCATTAGAGGATTGATTCTATAAAATAAAAAATAAAAAACAGGTTTTTTTTTTTAACAAACATGATAGAACTAGTGAAGAAAAGATTAAGAAGAACATGAGAAGAGGTGTGGAGTAAATAATAGAAGGCACATTTATTTATACTATAAAAAACATCAATCACATATGAGATAGATGAATTGGCACCTTCACTTACTTTTATACATAGTCCGTCAATTGAATTGGCACTTCCATATACTTAACATGTAGTGTCACCAATTCAATTGGTGCATCTATATGCAAGTCGTCAATTAATTATTGCTAGTTCTATTTTTTAAATGCAGGTGCTAATTAGATTGTCATGTGCTCTGAATTGTTAATTTTTTTGTTTGAAATATGTATGCTTTAGAAATTATTTGAAAAACTTGATTATTTGACAAATTATTTTGAAAACTTGATTATTTTAATTAAAAAATTATAGTGACATTTTAAAAAATAACTTCAAATTTAATTAAATATAATCAATCTCATTAATTAAATATTAATATTAGAATTATTATAAGATTTGATTGACATAGAAGTCTTTAATTCTAATAATTTTATTTAAATTACTATTATGATTTTAAATTACGATAAATTTTAAGAGATCAGACTCTATGCATGTGTTTGGTATAGCTTATTCATGCAGCCGCACGTTTTGAGCATTCCATCATGATATTTATAATTCTTACTTTTTCAAACACACACTATATAAACTTAATTGCATAACAATTTAAAAAAAATTGACTAATATTTTTTATAATTAATAAAATAATTTAAATATTTACAAAAATTGACTCATTATCATAATCATCACATTCAACTAAAAGCATAGCATCATCACATTCATCTAAAAGCATTTGCAATTGCAATTTCACCAACTATCATTTTCTCTACTTTAGAAAGTTATAGTCTGCCTTCTTGTATTTCAAATCCAGAACATATCCGCAACCCTGATATGTATCATAAAATAAATTTATAGACTTTTTTATGTAGAGGCTTATAAGAATAAATATTGTATCGGGTAAATCCATGAAGCTCACAATAACTAAAATCCTTAATAAATCTTGCAAATTTCTTAACACATTCTATACATTTGAAAAAACTATATTCCCTCAATTTTTATAGATATATCTCTAAAAGCTTCTTCTTTTTTCAACGTTAATATGTTTCAAAGATGAATTTTAAAATATTTTTTTATTATATAGGCTTAGTTCAAGATGCATTAAAAGGTGTTCGAAAATACATCTCCGTATTATACGCAGACAATAATCACATATTATTTTTAAATAATTTTCATATCAAATAGTTAGAAGGAATTTAAGATTGAACAATACTAAGGATATGAATAAAACAATATATATAAAATTATAAGTCAAAAGTACACAAATTCAATCCAAAAGTTACAAGAAAGTCAGATTCAATACAATCTAAAATGTATCAAGAGTACAAATACAATAATCTACTAAGTATGATGGACTTGAATCGGCCTCACTGCTGTCTTTGTTCCCATGTTGCCTCATGATCGCAGAGCTCCCAAGATTGTGCCATCATGGCATCTACAACGTCCTCGCCTCAGCCATCCAAAAAGTCATTTGTCAATACTGTATGTTTAATCTACATGATACGATAATACTTAGGCAACACATCATGAACATGATATGTCCTTGTTTGCTCCTTTAGTATCTCCTAATAAATGTACCTAGGTGGATCTCCTAGAGCATTATGTACCATATAATGATGAGACAACTAAAAACCTCAATATAATCGCCTACGGGTTCCATTCGCTTTCGTTATGGTACTGTGGCTCATTTGGTATTAGATGACATAATCATCAAACATAACATCCAAATCTTTATGTTTCACAATGGAAGGAGCGTATACGTGACATCATCTAGTGTGGTAGACATCTAACCACGTGGTAAATGAAATAATGAGGTCTCCATGTGTCATCTTTCTACAAATGTATTATCATACCATGATTAATTATAACATAATCAATCTTGCTCAAGTCACGTGTCCTTAATAGTTGCAAAACTTGAAACCACGCTCATTGGGTTATTCAAGCTTGAGTGATCTCAGATATGGTTAATAATTTTAGCGGATCGCTCTTGCATACATGGTTTAATAGAATAATACAAACAAACAAAAATTAATAATAAACAAACACATGGTTAAATTAATAATTACAACTAAATTTCACCTTGTCCCAAATATATGGCAACAATGGTCCGAATAAAGAGGCATCAATGATATGTCTGACAAGTTTCCTCCAAATATCGAGGTGTCGAGGGGCCGCCTATTCCGCCTGGTTTGATTCCTCAGCGCCGCCTTAGTCCCCAGGTCTAGGATGCCTTAGGTGCCGCCTCGACTGGATGCCCTGCACTTAGTGTCACATGGGCCCGATGCCTCTTCTACCTCGTGTTCCCGAATAGGTGAACTCGCATATACGTGAAGATGGAGGGAGAGACACGAGCAGGGCCCTTCGTCCTACGTGAATACAAAAAGGAGGGAGATACAAGTAGTAGAACCTAACGCTCCACATCAACATGTCAGAGGTAGAAAACTTGTGATTACTAACTTTTTTCCTCCAAATGGACGATGTCAAGTAAGCATAACATGTCTCAATCAGATGGTCTTTCAACCATAATTCATGTAAAATAGACAAAACAAGTGTTACACAATGTATTCATTACAAAAAAGCAAAAATATTGCATATTCTCGCTTACGGATATGCATATCCAGCCTGGTAAATGTTAAAAATTTTATATGCATCTTCGTAAACTCCTATAATTCCAAGAACCCAATGGCAAACCGCTTACAGATATGCATATCCAGATGGGTAAATGTTGAAAACTTTCGATATGCATCTTGAAACTCCTATAATTCCAAGCATTGTCAATGGTAGAACGAAGCCATTTAAACATAAAAAATTCATTGATCGTAAAAGCTACCTAACTAAATCGCTCCTTGTTAGTTCTAAGCTATCATACGCTAAAATCGCTTGATTTCATAACCTAAAACTCAACTCTACATAATTTTACAAAACTCAATAAACTTTACAAAAACTTAATTTGTGTCTTCAAGTTGATTGTTGTTCCTCAATATTATTTGAAGTCAAATGTTTGATGTAAGATGATGTTTTTGATGTCAGGTGTATGAATAAGTTTGAGAAATGGGAGTAGATGAGTGTTTTTGAAATGAGTTGTATATTGTGGTGAGTGAGAAAGAGGAACGGGTTTCACACAGATTGAACTAATAGCATTCGAGACGATCTATGTAAACTTTTCAAGATGCATCTCCAAAATAAATTATGAAATTGAATCCTCAAAGAAGAATTGTATGAAGTCGACGCTCCCGTGATACATCTACATAATTTATAGAGATATATATCCGGGGAAATTCCAACCGATTCAAGACTTTGTTCAACATCAGGTTGAATTTTAGTACTCCAAGATGTATTTCCAAACCTAGAGACATAAATGTATTTTGACATAGGCCCTAGTAAAACATATGGTGCATTAAAAATTTCCTAAATCTTCATAGTAAATTTATAAAACTAAAAAATCTTAAGTCCAAAGTACTAAAAGGAAACCAAAGAGAAAACAAACATCGAAATGAAACCAACATATCTCCTAACACAATAACACATGAAAATATGTGAAAAGAGAATATGCAACAAAAAAAAAACTACTACAACCAAACCTTATCTAATTAAGTGGAACCAACTACATATCAATGTTCGTAGAATATTCTATGAGAAGAATTTATAGAATCAAAGTGATAAAGAATTTGAAGTTTGTATTGTGAAATTTTTAAGAGAGTTTGAGTGCATGAATAATGCTGATTTATGAATTTTGAAGAGAAATAAAGAAAGAGAAACATTTTAGATTATTGATTTGTAAAATTTGTGATTATTTCTCCAAGAGATGGAGTGAGAGAAACATATAATTATTGATTTGTGCATCAAAGAATATCACGCATTTTATATCCACTAAATTTTAATTGAAAACAAAGAGTAGTTTTATGTGGGCCAAGGTATAGTTTACTATTAATTAAAGATTTGAGGCAAAATAGATAACTAAAAATCGGAAGGACATGCTGTTCCAAGTAAAAAAAACATTTGTACCATGGTGTGGGAAAATTTTTCTTTTCCACTTTAAACTATAAGACATTTATACCATGGTGGCAAAATCTTTTTCTTTTCCACTTTAAACTATAAGACATGGTGCACAAGCAAAAGTAAATGTCAATTGTGGCAGGAGAAAAATGAAATCAAAGGACCAATCTCACGAGTTATTTGATAAAATTAAGTTGACACATTGAATCAAACCAGCCCTTCATCAAACGTTCCATAGTCAGGGTTGTAAATTGTCATTATTTATAGCGGTGATTCATAAATTAAACATTTGAAACTCGATGAAGATTTTTTTTCCCGAATCCAGAGGTACTTAAGCATTTAGGATTAATACAAACTTAAAATATCTGTCAATTATCAAAAGGAAGGAATGGCAAGGGATTCAAATTGTATTTTTAAGTTAGGCCGAGAAAATGAATGGCCAGCAAAAGAATAACGAGCTGAAAATCGTAGGTGAGGCTTCCAACTTGTCTCCACGATATGGCTGCGTTGGACGGTATTCAGGCAAGGCATCAGCAGCAGAATATATCGAGTAATGCCTATCTTCAATGATCTCTCCTTCGCAAGTTATCAGTCCCGCAAAAGGTCTTCCCCAACCAAATACGAGATGTCCTCTCTAATTAAAGGAGCCTCTACCTAAAGGAGGCAAATATGCATCCCTTTGGTGAAGCACCATATCGATAGGCATAAGGATCATTTATATGGCCAGAAACAACACGGTATAGCTCTGCTGTTCACGGTCATTCAAATAAATGGGATCCTTCAAGCCTTTCTACATGAGCAGGAACATAGCGAGGTTCTGGGGACGGTGCTCGTAATCTCTCATAAGGCTCCAGTATAGGATTAACATGAGAAGAACTAGCCAAATTTCTTCGGTCATAAGCTCGATAATTATCCATAGGAAATGAATCACGGGAATATCCTCTCGACGATCAGATCGATGTCCAGCATCTCTTTCCCGCGTGAACGGTGTTGTGATCCCCTAACCCGACCCGGAACTTCCTTTCGAATTATTGCTTTTGGAGGAGCATAAACTGGCTGCATAACTGACTGAGCCCCAACAGGTCGAAAAGTCTAGTGAGCTTCCTAACCTGGAGCAGAACATTTGAATATCATCCATGATACAGAAATACAAAACAAAAGCCAAGAGGTAACAAATGATTCTCACTTGTGCAATAGTAAGTTCTGGTTTGAACTTGTTCTTTTCGCTATAATTATCCTTGATAGCCTTTTGAAAACGCCGGTAGCGGAAAGAATCAGAAACAATTTTGAATCGGACCTGAAGTCGTCAGCTATCAGCATATAAACCATGATAAATAAAGAGGACCGGCAAAACAGATAGGAAAATAAAAAGAGAGTAACCTGGCAGGAAACTTTCCACCAAAAGCTTTTGGTTCAAGCTTCAAGCCACCAGAAGATGAAGCCTTGTAAATCCTCATATAGTAGTTTCAGATCAAAATCATAAAGAAAGAGCTTAAGTCCAGGCTTGACTTGTAAACATCATCCTTTTAGCAGCTGAAACACCCATGACACGATAGCGAAACAATCAGGCTTTGTCTTGGCACTGCACATAAGGATGAGACCACCGAGCCTTTCACTCTTTTTGTCATTTGATTCACTCTTTTCCTTCCCATTTTGCTTGTTTTTGTTTCTTCTCCGCCTAGAACCCTTCTTTTGACTCTTTGAGCTTTCTTTACTCTTCTGTTCTTGTTCAGTCTTATCCAACAGATTGACGCCCTTATCTTTTTTATCCTGTTGG